>MWMN01000081.1:0-84945 GCA_002968875.1 Cordyceps cicadae | reverse complement strand
CCCCCCCCCCCCCCCCCCCCCCTCCGGCAGAAGCTCGCTAACCAAGCTCGCCTTGCTGTCCAACAGGACGCCCTGGAGCTCAGCGATGATTCCGATATCGAAGTCCATCCCAACGTCGACAAGAAGTCCTTTATTCGAGCGAAACAAACCCAAATCCACATGGAACGTGAGCAGCGAAAGCAGCGCATGGCGGCGCTCAGGTACGAGGTAGCCCTGCACCAGGTGCTGCTCAAGCGCATCTCGGCCCTGCTGGCGGCCCTGCGATCACGCGCCTCCGAGGCGGCCGCCACGGCGGAGCCGGGTCAGCTCGCTTTCCAAGCTGTCATGGAGTCGGCGGGCGATGCAAAGGACGACGCCCTGCCGCCTGTGCCCGAGGGCCTCCGGGTTGATCCCAACCAACCAAAGACCTACTCGGCCATGATGGCAGGCCTGCTCGACCAGGTCAACAAGGCCATGGTGGCCAAGCAGCCTGATGACCGCTACACGGCGATGCTAGAGGAGATCCAGGTCCACGAGACACAGGTGCAGACGCTGATCCGGGAGAGCGGCGATGAGCTGGCCAAGCTGGAGGGGGAGGAGGAGAGGAAGATTACGAGCGCAGACATCCACACGGGCTTTGACAGCTCTTTCGTGAACAAGACACCGTCAGCCGGCGACAAGTCAACAAAGGTTGAGCTGCTCAACCCCGATTACGACCCATCCAAAGCCAAGTCCACTAGCAAAGACGACGACGACGACGACGACGGCCAGCCGTTACCCCTCACCGCGGAGTTTGGCAAGATCCAGGCGGGCAACTACTCAGCAAGCCTCGATTTTCTGGTCAAGCACAGAGAGATCCTGACGGCACGGGAGTCAGACGGCCTCCTGATGAGCGCCTTTGACGAGGCTCTCCAGGGCCGTGAGGAGAGCGCGCAGCGGTACGTGCACCAGGCGTTGCTGCTGCAGTACTGCCGCTCGCTGGGCCGGGACGGCGTGGCGCTCTTCTTCCGGCGCATCATCGAGAAGGAGGCCAACAACGCCAAGGACGTCTTCTACAAGGACGTGCGGGACACGCATCAGCGGATCTGGAAGCGCGCGCTCGAGCTCAAGGCTGAGCGCGCCGCCGCGGGAGACGACGGCGAGGCGCAGATCCAGCTGCACGCCGTCGAGCCGGGCACGATCATCGCCATCAACGTGCCGGAAGCGGCCAGTGCGGACCCGGAGGTGCGCCAGGCCCGCGAGATTTTTGAGGGGTTCAGCGAGGAGATGCGCGCGGCGCTTGAGACGGGCGAGCTGGAGCAGGTGAACAAGGCGCTAGGTAACATGTCCGTGGAAAAGGCGGAGGAGTATGTCAATCTGTTTGGCGAGGTACGTTTTTCTCTTCTTCCTGCTCTTGTGTGTCATTACATGGGGGGGGGATTTCGCTAACGATCGGGTCATGTAGGCTGGAATTCTCAGCATGGAGGAGGAGATTCTAGATGGGACGACTGCCGAGGGCAGAAAGAAGATTGAGGAGCTGGAGGCCAAGCACAGCGCGCAGAAAGCGGCGGAGGAAGCGGCGGGAGTGACGAGTGATCCGGAGTAGGCCGGCTGTTCTTTTAACTTGAAGCATTATACCGTATACACACACACACACACACATTATCAAGTCAATAGACATTGGCTTTTAAACTGGATAGTTACTGTGTGAAAAGCACGCCCGCGTCGGAGGTCTATTTTTAATTCGCTGTCCTGTTCACCTTTACTGTGTCATCCGTTTTTCCCTCATCCAATCATTCGAGTCCTGCACTATGTATTTGAATCTTTTCCCCATGCCGTGCAAAGATGTCCTCCTCCCACTCGGTCAGCAGGCCCATGATGTCGACCGAGTTGTCCCAGCTCGGCGACGGCCGCGGGGCCTCGGTCAGGCCGGCGGCGACGCAGTCCTCGACCCTCTTGACCTGGTGCCCGAACGCGTCCATGCCGCCGCCCGACACGGTGACGGTCTCGACGTCGCCGCCCTTGTACGTCTTGATGCGGAAGACGCTGTCGCCGGCCGGGGGCAGCCACGGGTTGGTGACGAAGGTGAGGGACGCGCGGTCGCCCTGGATCGCGAATCCAAAGTCGTTGCCGAAGGAGTCGGAGGACTGGATCGTGGCGAGCACCCCGACATCGTGAAAGGCCACCGTCAGCGCCGCGTCGCGCGCGTACGTCACGCCGTCCTCCGAGGTCGCGAGCGCACCCGCGCCGAGCACCGTGCGGCGGCCGGTCCACGCGGCGGGCCCGCCGCACGCCGTCTCCAGCACCAGGTGCAGCAGCGACACCGGGTAGCAGCCGAGGTTGTAGATGGTGCCGCGGCCGCGCGGGTTCGCCTTGGCGGCGATGTCCGCCGCGTAGGTGCGCGGTGACCGGCGCGGACGCGGCCGACGCGGCCGGCCGCGAGCACCGCGACGAGCGCGTCGACGACCGGGTGCGACAGGTACATGAGGCCCTCGAGGAGGAAGACGTCGCCGGCGGCGCGCGCGGCGGCCGTCATGGCGCGCGCGTCCGCGAGCGTCGTGGCGAGCGCCTTCTCGGAGAGCACGGCCTTCTTGCCGGCGCGCACGGCGAGCGCCACGGCGGACGCGTGCGCGTGGCTCGGCAGCCCGACGTAGACGACGTCGACGGCCGGGTCGGCGAGGAGCGCGCCGACGGAGGCGTGCTGCGCGGACGGAGTGCCGCGCGGCGAAGGCGGCGAGGCGCGCGGGGTCACGCCCGAAGACGGCCTGGAGGCGGGAGCCCGGGCTGGCGGCGACGGCGCGGGCGACGACGTCGCTGATGAAGCTGGTGCCGAGGATGCCCCAGCGGAGCGGGGAGGGAGTCATTTTCGGAGAGCGGGGGAAAGGAAGAGGGGGGATGTTGGTTCGCGGTTGATTTGGTGAGGTGGTGAAGCGTTGGGGTTGTAGATCTATCAGCACTTATAAGGCCCCCCCCACGGCAAAACCCACTTGCTTTTCGGAGCTCGGGGCTGCTAGACCTTTTGAGAATTAGTCAAGGGGTTATTGGATCTACTATTCCGAATCGCTTACCTTGTCCGTTGACCGTGTTAGTAGTGGTGGAATGGAGTTTGACCGGCGTCCTCCAGCAGCGCGGGGCGGGGTTCCGAATCACGACAGCCTAAAGAATGTTAAAATGGGATTGTTGTCGTCTACTCCAGTCATTATAAAGTAGAGCATTGGAAGTAATTCAAGCTTTATTTTGCCCCCAAAAATGAGAAAAAGTCATGGGCGATACTCACCAAGTCTCACCACCGTACCCCGCCATCGACAAGACAGCGTCAACTCCTGGTAGCACACATAAATCCACAAAGGCGAGAAGGAGAAATAATTCATTAATTCATTAATTCATGCTATTCCTGTTTCAAATTTTTACAGGAACTTGAAGGCCGTTAAAATCAAATTCCCCGCAACGCGGGTCCCGTCATGCCCCCGAGTCGAGCAGCCATCGTCGCTCGGCGATACACTTTGGATCTGTCATCTCGTCAACCGCGTCTTTGTAAAGAACGAAGCGCTGGAAGAAAAATGCGATGGCGGAGGAAATGACCACGACGGAGATGGCAAGCTTCGCAGGGTTCGCCAGAGCCGGCGACTCATCGTGGTATGCCGAGTCGATGAGAAGCTGCAGGAGGGAGAGCACGCCGCCGGTCATGTCCAGCGCAAAAGCCAGCAGAGGAAGCCCCCGCGTTGACTTGCGCCGGTAGTTGAGCCAGGTCTGGGGCACGTATCTGAGCAGCACGAGGAAGGTCTTGATGTTTCCGACGAGGTAGACCTGAGGAGAGAGAGGGAAACAGGCGTGTCAGTGATGGGTGGGTGGGTGGCGGTGCGTGTCTAATCCCGGGCGCAGGAGAGCAAACATACCACGTCCAGCCACATCCAGCGCTTCAGCTCGGGAAGTGTGGCGGCGACAAAGACTCCGATGAGGGCCGCTGATATGCAGCACCAGCAGACCAGGACGCACCAGACGCTGACGCGGGTCGGCGGCCGCGAACGGTCAAAGTTCCAGAGGCGCGGGTAGAACTGCGAGAAGACGACGGCGGAGAGGACGATCCCGTGCAGCGCGTAGGCGACGTCGTTGGCGCGGACGAGCGGCGTCGGGCTGGCCGGGTTGCGGGCAGCGTACTCGCGGCGGACGACCGGGGCGAGGGCGAAGGCGAGGTTGTAGACGGCGTACGAGGAGGCGCCGAGCACGTCGAGGAGGCAGAGGTCGATGGACACGCCGGAGGTGGACCGTCGTCGGTAGTTGTTGACGAGGAACGGGTAGAAGGAGACGGCCCAGAGGGCGGTGGACGTCCAGCCGGCAACGGCGGAGAGACGAGCCATGCCGGGAGGCATCATGGAGGGCTCGGAGAGGAGGAGACTGACCATGGATACGTGTGCAGTGCTGGGCGGCGCAAAGTGCAATGTGTAAAGTCGACCATCTCGAGCCGACGTAGACGGCGCGGTGCCGCAGGTAATATACCGCAATTTTGGAAACAGAGAGAGCGGCAGTCATGTCGATCAACCCCGTCTTCCGACCTGCTTTCTACTCCAACCATCCATGTCTCTGCCTCGTTGGGGAGGGGAGGGGAGGGGAGGGTTGCACCCTGGAACTTTGCTCATCCACACATCCTGTCCTGCAGTGGCTTGATCGTGCTTTTCCGCTCCTCGCTCCTCGTCGTTTTGGTGCTCAGTGGCTGTCTAGATATTAGGGCCTATACCCGGGGGAAGAAAGCGGTGTGATGCGTTTCACGTCTTGCAGGCAGATATCCATGCAATCCTTTTGCGACAAGTCTCGGGCTGAGAGGGAAACATTTTCCAACTCCTCTCATCAAACGCGAAAATACTTGCTACCTCAAAGTACAGCTTTGCCAGAGGCCAGCCGGCAGACAGACAAGGACAAAGCCCAGCATCAAGATCAAGGCGCCCAATGTCGCCCAATGTCACGCCGCATTTAGATGAGCCATGGTGCTGCCAGTGGGTGCACCATCTATCCCCGTCACACACATGCCCAACTATGACTATGCATGAAGAGGTACGAGATTTGGGACTGGCGGGGAGTTGTAGCTTATCGAGCGCGCGTTGCGCATATTGCGACTTTGCCGCTTTTGCCTGCTGTCCCGCGCCAGCCACATCGATACGATAGAGACAGACAGACAGACAGATAAGGGCCTCCCCCTGAGACATAGACAGTGAGGTCGAGGCTCTTGTTGCTTGCGTCAGCTGACGGTTTTCCGGGGGCTCGCGTGGAAGCTGCATGTGTTAATGTTCGGATTTGCAGCGATATGTCTCGGACGCTCCCGCTATCCATGCCCCAATAGGCTGTGACCGTCGCTACTTGCTACCAGTAATTGCTTTGCAAAGGCACGACAACCGGCTGGCTTGATGCAAGCCGCAAATGGTGATGGCTGCAAGACTGGTGCGGGTGGCTGACGGAGCAACTTGTGCATCACTGCTGCACGAGGCTGCAACATTGTGCCTGGAGCCAGCTGAGACTGCGCAACCAGACAAGCGGTATGCAAGCCAAGTCCACGCACGTATCACCACCATGCAGCGTAACGGCCAAGCCAGCTTGCCACATTTTCTGCGCTCGGCATGTCCCCGGCATGGCAGAAATCATCCGGAATCGATACTAGTCTTTCAGATGTGAGTAACGTGCCACGAATGTGCCTTCCTCTTTCCCAGTGTCATGCTAAGATATCTCCGTCTAGTAGTTCGTGGTGGTGGGAGAGCAGCAGATATGCAGCAACGGCAACCATGTGCCGCCCACAGAGATTTTGCCCGTCTGCCACGTAATGAGCGATATTGTTACATGCGTAGTATTTACGTGCATATCTTTGTCGATCCTATCAGCACATGTTATGCCGCAACAAAGCTGCATCTTGCTCAGCCCCGGCGCAGTTTCACAGCCATGAGGCCATGAGGCCATGAGGCCATGATGCCAGCCCATTGTTGAAGAAGCATCAGTATCGTCAAATATACCTTACTAGTGAGTGAAAACATGCTTGTTCCACTCGCATGGATCTGGCGCATACAACTAGGGAGGTATTATAATGCAACCTACGAGGTGGCTCTCCATGGCCTAGGACTCGCTCGATTCCCATCTCCAGCACGGGTAAACTGGTGCCTGGTGCTCCGAGGTTGGAATGTCCGCGCACTCGCATTATCGTCGCCGGTCGCCGATTCTCTGTCCTTGGACACGACTTGCCGCAGAGTATGCATAGTATGCAGTAGAGCTCATAGATATACCGTTTGTCCATGCAGGTCTTGGTGCCTGAAGCGAGATGCGGCATGATGAGAGCCTTGTCTCGGGGATCTGTCAGCTGGAGGCACAATAAGCCACTGTCGTTCATCTTGATCTGCAGAGATGGAGAGGATGGAGAGTCGACGGTAGAGGACCAGCAATTGCACCACGTTGAACAAGGCATCGACGGCAGCTCTCTCTGTAAGCCCAAGGTAGAGTGATATGCATATAGACGGTTTTCGCACATATCGAGGAGCCTTTCCTGTTTATTGCATGAATTGAAACCGTGCCAGTGGCCAGTGGGCAAGAACAAGGCACGGTTCGGCTCCCCACCAAGCCCCAAGCCAGGCCGGCTGAATAGCGGATGCTGCATTTGGCCAAAGGCAGGTCTGTGTCGCTCCGCCGAAACGCGCGACCCCATAAACCAGTTATTGCTAGCAATTATCGCGGGCCATACGACGCGTCGTTTGCGCATCACCATCACCACGGCTTCTTGTCGCCGCCAACAAGTAAAATCAAGGCGCGTCTCTTGCATGTCGCCAAATTGCGCATGAGCGCCCGCGCAATACATAATGTATATTAAACAGATCATCATTCAAGGCTTCAAGAGGTTTGTCCCGCCCACCGTCCCATCCATCCCACCCTCGTCCACCAACAGCTCCCCTCTGACCCGCGCCACAGCTACAAGGACCAAACCGTCATTGAGCCCTTCTCACCCAAGACCAATGTCATCGTCGGTCGCAATGGCTCCGGCAAGAGCAACTTCTTCGCCGCGATCCGCTTCGTCTTGAGCGATGCCTACACCCAGATGAGCCGCGAAGAGCGCCAAGGTCTCCTCCACGAGGGGTCTGGTTCTGCTGTCATGTCCGCCTACGTCGAGATCATCTTTGACAACAGCGACGATCGTTTTCCCACAGGCAACAAGGAGGTTGTTCTACGACGCACAATCGGCCTGAAGAAGGACGAATACTCTGTCGACCGTAAGGTCGTCACGAAAACCGATGTCACCAATCTCTTGGAAGCCGCCGGGTTCTCTCGTTCCAACCCATACTATATCGTACCCCAAGGTCGCGTCACGGCCTTGACAAACATGAAGGAATCCGACAGACTGAACCTGCTCAAGGAGGTTGCAGGTACACAAGTTTACGAAGCGCGCCGCGCCGAATCACTCAAGATCATGAACGAAACAAACAACAAGCGCGAAAAAATCGACGAACTCCTCGAATATATTAAAGAGCGGCTGGCTGAGCTCCAGGAAGAAAAGGAAGAGCTGCGTGGCTTCCAGGACAAGGATCGCGAAAGGCGCTGTCTAGAATACGCCTACCACCACCGAGAACAGGTCACCATCCAATCGGCGCTCGAGGATATCGATAACGCGCGGCAGGACGGCCTCGATACCACCGATTCGCGTCGCGCTGAATTCCTTCAGGGCGAAAAGGCGCTATCCAAACTCGACGCCGAAATTCACAAACTGCAGCGCCAGATTGAACTTCTGCAAATCGACCGCCATCAGCTCGAAGAGGACCGCCGTGATAGTGCCAAGGGTCTGGCGAAAATTGAGCTCAAGGTCAAGAATCTCAAGGAGGGTCAATCAGCCCACGAGCAAGCACGCACTCAGCAGGCCGCGGAGCTGCAGGCAGTGCAGAGCGAGATTGCCACCAAGGAGAAGGAGCTCGCTAAGCTCCTCCCCAAGTACAACAAGAAGAAAGAAGAAGAGAACGAAATTCGCAGACAGCTTGACGGCGCCGAGGGTGCCCGTGGGCGTCTTTTTGCCAAACAGAACCGAGGATCTAGGTTTAAGAACAAGTCCGAGCGGGATGCCTGGCTGAAGCAAGAAATAAACGAACTCACTGCCACTACCAGCAATCAAAGGGCGAATCGCTTAGACGCAGACGAGGAAGTGCAGCGCGTTCAGCAGATTATTGCACACGGCGAGAAGGAAATTGCCGAACTTCGATCTCGCCTCGCCAACTGGAGCAACGACAGAACTGGCTACGCTGACCAGGCTGCCGAGGCTAGACATGCCCTGGATCAACTAAATGACGAACGCAAACTCCTCCGCCGTGAGGACGACAAGCTTAATTCCATCATTTCCAATGCGCGCCAGGAGAAAGAGCAAGCCGATAGAGAAATGTCACACGCGGTTGACGGAGCCACTGCCCGCGGTCTGACTACCATCCGGCGTTTAAAGCAAGACCAGGATATCCCTGGTGCCTACGGCACGCTGGCTGACTTGCTCCAAGTCAACGAAGCATATCGCTTGCCGGTCGAGCAAATTGCTGGCGCCAGCCTCTTCCACTATGTCGTCGACAACGCCGACACGGCTACGTATTTGGCCGATACCCTGTTTAAACAGCGCGGCGGACGAGTTACATTCATGCCCCTGGCACAGCTTCGCCCACGGCACATCAACATGCCAAAGTCAAGTGACGCGGTGCCGCTTCTAAGCAAGATTACGTTTGACCCCATGTATGCAAGGGCGTTCCAGCAGGTATTCGGAAAGACTGTTGTTTGCCCGAACCTAGCGGTGGCTGCCCAGTATGCGCGCAGTCACGGTGTCGACGGTATTACTGTGGAGGGCGACACGACAAACAAGCGAGGTGCCATGACTGGTGGTTATATCGACCCTAGAAAATCAAGGCTCGAAGCAGTGCAGGCCGCAAACAAGTGGCGAGCCGAATTCGATGACTTGGTGGCAAAGTCCCGCGACTTGAGAGAGCAGATTGAGCGCAAAGACCAGGAAATCACGGCAGCCATGTCCAACGTTCAAAAGGCAGAGCAGAAGCTTCGGCAGGCCGAGGATGGCTTCGAACCATTGAAACATGAGCTGCGAAACAAGACTGCACACATCGAGAGTGAGAGAGCCCACCTCGACTCCGCCCTGAAACGCCGTGACGCCGTGGACAAGAACATGAGTGGTTTTATGGATGAGATTGCAGCGCACGAAGCCGAAATGGGCACTGATTTCAAAAAGAGCCTGACTTCCGCCGAAGAGCAAGAGCTCGAAAGCCTGACGTTGACGGCTCAGCAGCTTCAGCAACAGTGGAATGAAATCAGCAAGACCAGGCGAGAGTTGGAGCGCAGGAAACAGTTCCTGGAAGTTGATCTCCGCCAGAACCTGCAGATGAAACTTGATCAGCTAAATAGCCAAGCATTTGAGAACTCGGCGTCGGCTGGTACATCTGGGGGCCTGGGCGATGCTCAAAAGGAACTCAAGAAGGCGCAAGCAACCTTGAAGTCAGTCACTGCAAGCCTGCACGAAGCGGAACAGCAGATTGAAAATCTCACAACACGTGTTGAGGCTATCGCCACCGAACGCTCCGAGCGCGAACAAACGCAGAACGAAATCTCTGCGCGGATAGAGAAGCAACAGAAGCGCCTAGAGAAGAGCTTACAACGCAAGGCTCTCCTCACGACGCAGGCAGCAGAATGCGCCAAGAACATCCGCGAGCTGGGCGTGCTACCGGAGGAGGCCTTTGACAAGTACGAGAATATGGAGGCCAACGTGATCACGAACAAGCTCAAGAAGGTCAACGAGGCGCTCAAGAAGTACAAGCACGTCAACAAGAAGGCCTTTGAGCAGTACAGCAACTTTACGCAGCAGGAGGACCACCTGATGAAGCGTCGTAAGGAACTCGATGCGTCGCAGGGTTCCATCGAGGAACTAGTGGAGCACCTGGACCGCCGCAAGGACGAAGCGATTGAGCGCACGTTCAAGCAGGTGTCTAAGGAGTTTGCGACTATCTTCCAGAAGCTGGTGCCCGCCGGACACGGCCGCCTCGTCATCCAGCGCCGGACCGATCGACGCCAAGAGGTCGACGAGTCAGACGAGGAGGCCCGCGGCAGCGTCGAGAACTACATTGGCGTCGGTATCAGTGTCTCCTTCAACTCCAAGCACCTGGACGAGCAGCAGCGTATCCAGCAGCTCAGCGGCGGTCAAAAGAGTAAGCCCCCCTTGTTTTCCCCCGATTTCGAGCAGTACTAATCTCCTTCGCCTCCAGGTCTCTGCGCTCTGTGCCTGATTTTTGCGCTGCAGCAGACGGAGAGCAGCCCCATGGTCATCTTCGACGAGGTCGACGCCAACTTGGACGCGCAGTACCGCACGGCCGTGGCCGCGCTGCTCGAGTCCATATCGGACGAGGCCGGCACGCAGTTCATCTGCACCACGTTCCGCCCCGAGATCGTGCACACGGCCGACAAGTGCTACGGCGTCACCTTCCACAACAAGACGAGCGGCGTCAACTGCGTCCCGCGCGAGGATGCCCTCAACTTCGTGGAGGGCCAGGCCAAGCCGGCGGCGGCGTGAAGGGAGAGACACGCGGAAGGGGGGGAGGAATGAATGAACTAGCGGACATGACATGTTGTGGGTTTTTGGCTCCAAGGCGGCGCGAAGTTGGCTGTTGCAAGGGGTTTGGTCGTCCATTGTTGACATTTTGGCTTGGAGTATGTGGCGTTGAACTGGAGCTTTATACTTGTGTGTAATTTTGTTGGCTGGATATCATTTGATGGAAAAGGGGTTCCTGGCCTATTGTGTTTGTTTCTGCTCTTGACGCGTTCCTTTCTTTTACCGTCTTCATATATGTACAATTTCGAGGATTAAAGAGTTGCTTGGCTCGGGGTGACCATAGTAGAGAAGCATCCACCATCACTCATATTTTGTTCAGCTTGATGTGCCATTATCGTTTTGTTGTGCATTTTTTCAAGACGAAGAAGTATAGATGAACAATCGCGTAGAGCGATGGTAATTGTACATTGTCCTTGGTCACAAGCAACCAGGCTCTCAAACACTCCCCCCCCGATCCTCCCACCATGCTGTTTATTTTTACACGCTCTTCTCTTCTACAACCGGGTAGCTCCCATTTTTTTCCGCCCCCTCTACCGATCCGACAGCATGTTGCGCACGCCGCGAAAGTACGCCGCGGGCAGCTCCGCCTCGAGCTCCTCGCGCGTCAGCCACTTGAAGTCGGTGTAGCCGAGCGGGTTGCCGCGGAGGTCGGCCTGGCCGGCCATGATGCGGCCGCGGAGGAAGAAGGTCTTGCGGCCCTTCTTCTCGACGGCGCCGTCGGCGGCGAGCGCGGGCGCGTCGACGAGGTGCGCGACGGGGACGCGGCCGACGATCCAGGTGTTCATGTTGACGCCGGCGGCCTGCTCGAGAACTCGCTGCGCAGCCTAGTTTTCAGGTGTGTTAGCTCATCTCCTCCTACCTCGTCGTTCTTCCCCCGCCTCTGCTACTTCCCCGCCCCCCCCCAGGGCATGGTTTTTTCTCATATTTCTTTTCTGCTCTGCCAAAGGGAAGAAGAAGCAGGTTTCGGAGATTGCATTTGTTTTACGTACCACGTGGAGCACCTCGGACTCGGCGAGGACGTCGGCCGGGAAGCCCCAGCCGTCCTCGCCCTTGACGACCAGGTACAGCGTGCGGTCCAGCTTCCTGTCCAGGCGGCGCACGTCGCCCTTCCTATCCGCCTCCGTCTCGCGCGGCGCCGGCGCCGGCGCCTCCACCAGGTCCTCCGGCTTGATGACCTCGGCGTCGTCGCTGACCCGCGCCTGGGCGTCCCTCAAGAGGCTCGCCGTCGCCGTCTCCGGCGCGCTCAGCGCGTCCCCGACCAGCAGCTCGTCGTCCCACGCCGTGGCCGCGTTGCCGCGGCCGCGGTACGCGCCGAGCTCCTTGGCGGCCGCGCCGCCGCGCTCCCGCACCTTGAGGTCCCAGTCCAGCCGCCGCGGCGTGTCCGGCTTGAAGTAGATGGAGGGGATGAAGGGCGAGGCGAGCCGCTCCTCCAGCCGCTTCTGGTAGAAGAAGAAGGCGCTCTCGAAGGCGTGCAGCGGCCGCGTGAGCAGCGGCGCCCGCGTTAGGATCAGCCCGGAGCGGATGTCGTACGCGCCGGCGGCGGGTTGTGAGGAGACCGAGGGGGGGCGCGCGCTCGCGGCGGGGGGCTCGGGGACGGCGGCGGCGGCGGCGGCAGAGTAGAAGCGCACCGGTGCGGCTCTTGTGGCAGCACAGCGGGAGCAGATGCTGGGGGATGAAGCTGGCGGTAGGGTTAGCAAAGGGGAAGGGCATCCTTTGTTTTTGGGGGGGTTTTTTTTCTGGGCTGGCCGCTTGAGCTTTCAAGGGGCAGGCCAATTGAGAAGTAAGAGCATCACCGTGGGAGAGTAAAAAGGACTCACACGATAGCACGGAGCGTAGTGCCCGGCTTCCTCTGCTAGATGAAGACATGACTTGTGTTTGGAGTTGCTTCTCTGTCCCCAGGCAGCGCAAACGTGGGAAAGGTTTTGGTACTGCTCTTTTGCTGGGCGACTTTCGCTACCCACTCAGTGTCAAGTCTTCCCCCAATTAGCACGCGACCGAAAAGAGCTTCGACTGGAAGAAAAGTTGCTTAGGTAATTTGCACCTGAATCCTCAGGCCCTCTAGCGGTTCCAGCGTGCCCACCCGAGTAAAAAGCAGGCCACGGCACGTTCTTCACTTCTCTTCCCCTTTCTCCTCCAGGCACAGTTTTCCTTATCGTCAAGACTTGTTTGCATACTCCCAAAACGTCCTGATCATTTCACAAGTGCCGAGAGAGAATCCTCAGAGCAGTCTTTTTCGCTAGCGGCACCTGCAATTTTTATCTGACCGGGTCCTGTTAGATAGATACTGCTCACATGTCACGTAAAATCTCTTAAAAACGCTGATGGGCAGACCCTGTTTTTGCCCTGTAGGTGCATCATCGTGGTAAATTTCATGCAACGTGTGTTAATTTTGAATGTGAGAAGCATCGTACAATCGACAACGGGTACCTCCATACATCATCTCTCCGAAACGCCAGCCGGCAAAGGCCGACACCTTCTATGTGCTAGTTAAACAATCACCTTCATCAGAAAATGACCCCCAAGCCCTTGTAACGCCTTGCTTTCGTCACCGCTTTGTCTGAAAAAAATCATCAGACCAAATTGAAAGAAAAAAAAATGCAATCCATATAGCCAATGAGTATTGCAGACATTTTTATCGCCGGGAAGGAATAATGAACGCCGTTTTTGCCTGTAATGTGATGCTGGCGCGCTTTCGCGCTGCCGCTGCCGTTTTCTGCAAGGCGCATCGCCGCGAGAAGTAAAACACTCAAAAGGATTGTACAACGCCAAAGGTTCAATCCAAAACAGCAAGTAATTGTATAATACAACTTGTCGTCTTAGGCCCGCGACTTGTCATCATATTACGCGGCTGTCAGATCAGACATGGCTTGCGCGACGGCCTGGTCGGCTCTTTGTTCCCATCTGCGCCGGGTAGCTTCGTCAAGAACCGAAGCATCCTTGACTTCTTCGTAAAGCCGCCGAGAGATGTCTCGGTTGATGGTGGCATACTGCTCCGTGGTCAGCTTCTGCGCACGCCAGTGTGGCCGCAGAGCCGACTTCACAATGTCATTGATGCTTTTCTTGTCTTCTTGGGTCATAGTGAGCCTGGTCGGGGAGCTATCTTCTGTGCGGCCGACGGTGGGTTGCGGCCGGCGAGGTCGTGGTTGACGGATTTCCACGGTGCGGTTTGTATTCGAACGAGCAGTCCGTGACTCGGCGTCACTATGGTCATTGCTGTACCGATTGGGTGAATAATTGGCAGGGGCATACACGGGTTCAATGTGGGTGCTGAGAGAAAGCGTGGGCGAGGTAGGACGCCCATTCAGTCGTGGGAGAGGGGGTGGTGTCAACGACATTGCTCTTGGGCTGCTGTGGTTAGAGGGCGATGGCGACAGGGCAGGGGATAGGGCAGGGGACAGGGCAGGGGAGGACGCATCCGGCATGTGTCGTGTAGGAAGCGCGGCACCATTCTCATCCTCGGACAACAGGCTAGGCTCTAGTTCCTTGAGAAGGGCAGAAACCAGAGCAGGTTCGCTTGGTGTATGCTGGAGTTGAGCCGTTCGCGACGGCGAAGCATGACCAGGAGATGTTGCAACGACCAGTCGAGCCTGCTGGTTGGAAGGACCAGCCGCAGCTGGCGACGAGGCAGACGCAGAAGCCTCGCCGTGCGTAGGTAAACGACGGGTTCGGGGACGTTTGAGCTTTCTCTCGGGCTCGGGAGCGGGCTCGGCCGGAGATGCGATGGATGATGGCGCCTTGCGTTTGCGTCCGTTGAGAGACGTAGCAGTGGTGCCTTCGGCTTCACGAGCCCTCTCAAGGGCACCCCAGGCCCTCCTTTCATCACGAGTCTCCTGTATAGGTGGAGGGGCTGGCGGGGTTGCGACAGGTTGCAAGTGTTGGCTAATCTGGGGAGGGATGGTGCTGACAAAGGCCTCACGGGCGCCAAGACGGTTGGCGATGCTCATGCGCTGCTGCCAGCGTTGAAGTTCATGACGATCGAGCTGCTGGAAGCGGCGAAAGTTCTCGAGATCCTCGTCCTCGTCATCATGGTTATCGAGGTCAACGTCACTCATCTCGTAGAAGCGACCAGAGAACTGGCCCCACGCACCTTGCCACTCAGCATTGCGAGCCTGTCGACGAGCCCGGCGCAGTCGCGCACGAGTCCGGACGTGCAAGCCGCGATGTTGGCGAGTAGCCGGGCGGTGAGCCTGTCTGGGGCGTGGTTGGGGAGTTTCGGAATCGACGGTTTGGGGGCCGTTTTGTGATTCCTCTGTAAGCTCGAAGAGATGGGAGCATTCCATGCAATACCAGTCGCCGTCGGGGATGTGATCGAGTCCGATGCAGTGTGTATGGTAGGCTGCATCACAGCTGTCGCACAAGAGCAAGATGTCTTCCCGTTCGGCCGAGTTGCAGACAGGGCAAGGGTTGGTGTCGTCGTCTTCGTCTTGGGCGTTGTCACCAAGCCACTGCTGGACATCGAACTCGGCAACCTGCTTCTTGTCTGCTACTGTATATGTCGAAACGGCAGTGCCTAGGAAAGAACGAGTAAGTAAGTAAGTGAAGAAGTAGTTTAGACAAAAGAAGGGGTACATGGCTCTTGGCGTCGAGGGCGGGTGCAAGGTGCGTGTGACTGTCATACCATCATGGCCATTGTAGACGCGCACAGAGTGGAACGGGGTCCGACATATAGGGCAGGTGTTGGTCTTGTTGGCCCAGGAGCGAATGCAGGCATCGTGAATGATGTGTTCGCAGCCGTCTAAAGCGGCGACAATGTTGAGATAGCTATCATCGGGGTCGGAGACTTGTGCTTCGAGGGCGAGGGTAACGGAGTCGTCAGAGGAGGAAGCGTTCAGATTACCGGGCGTCGGTAGGTGGTCCAGGCATATGATGCACTGGTCAGGTTCAGACATGGTGCCGATTGCGACAATACGGGCCGGAGTCTGACGAAATCATGTAAAATCAAGAAAGGGGGTGAGGAGAGGATGGCAATGGAAAAGAATAGATGGGGAGTATTTAGAACGAAGAGAGAAGACGGCTGGTGGTGATGAGGGTGACGACTTGTTTGGTGCGGCGAGTGTTAGTGGATGTGGGTGATGGGTGATGGGTGATGGGTGATGGGTGATGGGTGACGGACGGGTGGCGGGTGACGGTTGACGGTTGATGGGGAGCGAGTGGGTGATGCTTGGGGACAACCTTGACGGCAACAAATGCAAGAAACGTGCAGGCCGTGTGAACGGTACAGTGAGTGGTGCAGCAGCACGACTACCTAGCGGGGGTTTTAGTGGAAGGTGCCTGTAGGAGAGCCTTGCAGCTCTTGGTACAGGTAGTAGGTGCTAGGAGAGTTGAGTTGGGAGTTGGAGCTGGGAGCCGGGAGCTGGCAGTTGGGTGGAGTGGCGCTGATTTGGTGGGACAAGCAAGTCGAGGCCTATCTAGGTACCTAGCAAGCGGAAAGAGGCAACAGGGAAAGTGGAAGGGAAAGTGGAAGAGAAAGGGAAGAGGGAGTCACGTAGTGGCAGCAGCAGCGACGGCGGGGGACAGGCAGCAGGAGGGCGGTCGTTGGTGGCAGATGGTGAGTGTACTTACCTACCTACCTACCTACCTACTAAGGTAACCACTCCAGCAAGTTTACTTACCTACCTACCTAGGTACCTACCTACATACATTGGAAGCAGCGCAGCGTAAAGTTCCCAGGCAGCGAAGCGTGATTATTAGCACGGCCTGTCCCGTAGGTACCTCTCTCTCAGCAGAACAAACTCTAACTATCTCCGATGGATTAGACGGATACGTTTGAAAGAAATCCCGTGTATTTCTCAGGCAAGTATCCCTACCTACCTCGGTAATAATAGCAACCTAACAAAAATAAACACCTGGTAGAGGTTAAGAGAGCGTAGCCAAACGAAGACTGAGGCAGGTAGAGGTAGACCAGCCTGCAACGGCGGCCTGTCAGGCACTTACTTCTAGTTAGTTCGCGTCCCCGTCTGGATAAGGCACAAGACGTCGTCACGAGCCCCACTGATGAGTCCTGAGGTAGCCTAGGTACCTACCACTGTACTACCTTTGTAGGTATTGCCCTCCACATATTGCTTTGGACGTCGACTAACGTTAATGTATTGCTTAGCCAGTGCCTCTCTTACCATGCTCGAAATCGAACAAATCATAAATTATCCATCTTTGCCGTGATGTCACAAGTCGGTGTCTGCCTACCTAAAAGAGGTCACTCAATCCATCCTAGCGGGGCTGCTCTTAACCTCAGCTCCCTCTGAGACAAACATCCACAAACAGCAAGCCTCCAACTGCAAAAGCGTTTCTTATCCTCCTGAAAGTAGGTAGTTACTATGTAGATAAAAGCCACTCGTTTTCCGCATAACTGCTCACGCATAACCATGTACTCCCAGCCCCTTGCAGACCAAAATCCAAATCATCAGGTACACCCGGTGGCTCCCCGCTGGGGTTCGTCCATGCTGTCCTTCCCGCCAGCCCCGCTGGCCTGGGTACCTCAGGTACCTGATTGTGGTCGGTGAGTACATGAGATGGAGAACCTCTACGACTCATCGTGCCCCCCTTGCCAGCACATTCAACCACTCACTCCCTGCCATAAAACAAAATGCTAACGAGTGCCACCGCCGTCGTCAAGCCCCCTCAATTCTCGCGCAACGTGCTAACTAACTATGCACAAGTAGCAGCTACCTAGGTAGTCACGCACTTGAGACACCCCGGCCAACGACCAGTTACATACCGCTCGGAACCCAAGCCTCAGATCCATCATCCATCACCGACAGTGCTTAGGTAGGTAGGCAGGTGACTTGCAAGCAAGGCAGCCATTGGCCCACGACCCTTTGAGGTTCCACGCGATCCATGCCCAAATACCTTGGCTTGGAACATCTCTGCACGCAATAGATCCAGATGGCACCTTCATGCCCCCCCTGCCCACGAGAGCAACATCCCCCCCCCCCCCGAGCCGTTTGCTACTGCACAGCGACTCTCACGTCTCTCACCACCGACGCGACCAGAGCCGTCGCCGTCGCCGCAACCAGGGCCGCGTCTGGCAGGGCGTCCTTGCCCTCCCGCAGCCGCAGCCCCAGGCCCATGACTTGGAACGCGAAGCAGAAGAAGAGCGCGTACGAGCGCGTGGCCCGCACCAGCGCCAGCGTCGCCAACGCCGCGTCCACGTACGGGATGAGCCGCGTTGACTCGTTATCCGGCGCCCGTTCCAGCTGGTACTCGTAAAAGGCCGGCGTGTAGACGCCGTGGGTGAGACGGCTAAAGGCCCCCAGGTACACAACGGCCACAACGGTGTGCGTGGCCACTGCGCCAGCAGCCTGTGGGAAGGTGGACAGTGTCATTGGTGATTGTCCCGGCTGGCGTGCGTCTATACTGCCAAGGCGAATCGAATGGAAGGCGATTTGATGCGAGTCAGCTTGAAGTAGGCGGCATTGATGACCACATATCTCTAGCTGCAAAGTACGTAAGCGAGCCCGACACAGTAAGGCTACGGCGACTAAATTTATCTGCTGGAAGCCTCTCCCTGCCGTCCTGCGCATGTCGTTGCAGCGCACATCACATAAAGGCACAATAACGATTCTGCAATGCTGGCCATGGCCAATCCAGACCATGGGATACACTCAACCCAACTACTAATCTTGTAACACTCAATGCCGCGGAAATAGGGTCCGTCCCCCTGTAGTCGTAGTATGGTCTTGGACCTAAAAGTCTTTCCGCAGCCGTGAATATGGACACATCATTATTGTTTCATGGAGCCCATGGCGAAGAAAAGATTATATTAGCAAGCCAATGTATGGATTTCGATGCGCAGTATCAACCACTAAGACAAGCCCTCACCTCACATACACATATACAGGCTACCACTGTTCATGGTCTCGTCACGGAGCCCCAGCCCGGTAATAAAAAAAGTGCAATTCCGACTTCATGGATTCTCGCCCGATGGCCTGAAACATTTCCGTACCTCGGCGCTGCCGACTCGTCATCCCACCTACAGCCCTTTGAATCCTGACCATCAGAGAAGCACAGATCTTGACAGCTTTCCCCTAGTTGCTTTTTCGCATACCAGCAGCTCCGATTCATGCTATCATATTGAAACCCTGGAGAGCCAGTCACACAATTTCAGCCGTTACCAACATAGCACAGCCCTTTGTAGCCTACCTACCTACCTATTCGGAACGACTCGCAACCAGAAAATAGCCCCCTTGCCCTCGACCTCGACGCCTTCTACACGTCGTTTGGGCCATCCTTGGGATTTTTGCTAACCACTCTCGGAGGAGAGTCGCGGTCGCCTCCCTGTCCCTTCGCGTCATGCAACCACGTGGTGCGCCCGTAACTGAACGCTAGAAGACAACAAGTCGGTCATATGTGATCAAGCGTGACCATGCAAATGGCCAGTCTGTTGGTCCAGAATAGGATTCATTTCCTTCGCAGGCACCGTCCGATCGTCGTGAATCTGTGTACGTCCCTGCGCGGCTGCTTGGCAGAGTTCTATCGGAGCAGTGCTTGCATAGCGTCATCGAGAATTCATCCGTCACAATGCCATAACCTAGGACCATTAGTTGATTCATTGACACTGTGATTTGCGGCGACCCGATGCACCCAAGCCGGGTTGCTGGTCCGCGGAGAGCATCGTGGCAAGTCACGTTGGAACCCCAAAATAAAATCGCACACGTTCTTGAAACCCAGTAACCGGGGTTGGTCGTTGCAAAGATTTTTATTTTTTTCATTGCTTTGCCGACTTGACCTCTTGTGGTCGAAGCCGATGTGTCGAACATACAAAATATTTCGTCGACTCGTAGTGCAGGCACGCAAAAGCCATGCTTCCCCGTACACCCAGACCGAAAAAAAGCAAATGCCGTATATGTCCACCGGAATTTTTGTTTTCCTTCATCAACCCAAACTCCCATCGTCCCCTCGCTTAAACCTCAGCAATTTCTCGCAGACGACGCAGAGTCGAGCGCATGGCGGCAGCGGCAGGGGTGCTGTGGCCTACTGTTAGTATCGGGGTTTCTTCTTGCTCGCCGCGACTGCCTGAATTATAGAGCTTGATCGCTGTGCGACATTGCACAGACGTCTGACGGGTCGCTGAGGAATGAGAAGGGGGAGGACGTACGCAACGGTGTAAGCGCCACCGGCCATGGTGCGCTTGCAGGAGCGGCAGTTCCAGATACCGGTGGACTGGCGGCGGACGGTGACCTTGCCGCAGAAAGTGCAGGTGTACTTGGCGTGCTGGCTGACTTCCATCTTCTTGACCTGCTTACGCAGGGAAGCACCGTAGCTGTGCGCCAAACGAGTTAGTGTCCCGTCATGTGCAGAGTTCGTCTTCGCATGTTCGATTCAATCCGGTCAAGTAGTCGTGTGACGTTAATTTGCGAGCCTTGCATCTCCCAGCGACAGAAGGACGGAGGTGCGCCTGCTCATTGCAGGTTGCTGTTACCCATCGTCGAGCCGTGCATTGTTTCCGGAGAGCATCGTCTTGTCGCAATCAATACATGTCGCATGGAAAATTCCCGTCGACTCTAGGTGCTGAACAATCGTACTCGTCATCCACAGGATATTGCCGGATCGAATCGAACATCGAAGACGTTGTATAAAGTTTTTTTTTTCGTCGACTTACCGAGTGCCGTACTTGCCGCTGCAAAGAGGAATTAGCAACCAGATCAAATAAAACATTTGTTTTCCATGGCTATACGTACGTAACTCCGACCTTCTTCGTGCGCTTGGTCATTTTGGCGGTGTTATGTGATTTGGGTTGTTGAGGTTGAGAGTCTGAATGGGCTTCCCGGAACGGTTTCCACCAAAGGCAAAGTTGCGAGTTGTGATTTTCCTTAGGGCAAGCACGTGAGCTCGTTGTGGGCAGGCCAAGCGAATTGGATTTGGATTTGGTGGGCTGCCTTGTGGACGGCAAAATTCAGGTGCAAGTCACGTGAAAGATCACATGAGACGGATATCCAAAAGAAGCTTAGTTTTCGATGATGCTACCGAAGTAGCTTGGTATGGAACCTGTGGACTTCCCGCCACCACGTTTTCTAAAGCTGCCTGTTGCGTCAATGGCTCCCGCAATTAGAAGTAACGCGCCGCGCTGCACCATGGCCGGTCGTGCTACTGCAGACGCCGTGGAAGGCGAACGACCCGGGTACCCCCGCCGCTCCGACGCGCCAGTGGGCCGCTGGTGGCGCCGCATCACAACGCGGAGTCGGACGCGTCGCCACTTTCGCCCGACTGGAGGCAGGGACGCCGCCGCGCGAGAAATCGCGCCTACTTACCCAACTGCGACGCAATGGCCCGTCTCGAGATGATTGCATACCACCTTCGGCGACTCGCACGTGATGATTTTGTAGAATATTAATGCGTAGACAACTTTTTCCCTCTTGCACCAGGTTGCGCCCAATTTCATATCTGCCGCCCCAATCTTAAACATATCTAAGTGTATTGTCGAGGCCTTTACTGCGACGCAGCTGCTGCATCTACGGACCTCCCTCTCTGTCCCCTCACGACTCCCCCGCGCCTCATCAACATCAAATCAACTTGCTTTTTTCGCATCATTCCACAACAGATACCTCTCTGCGAGCTGTATTCCATCGAATACAATGGCACCTCGCAGGCAGAACCGGAAATACGACATTGTCGTTCTAGGCGCCACAGGTACTTTTCTTCGACGAGGCTGCGGCTCCACGGCAGCACCACTAACGGCGCAACAGGCTACACGGGCCAATTGACGGCCGAACATATTGCCACGAACCTACCCACCAACATCAAATGGGCTGTGGCAGGCCGATCCGAGTCCAAGCTACAGGCTGTAGTTGAGGATTGCAAACAACACAACGCGGACCGCCACCCACCAGGTGAGTACTCAAGTTACGACAGCTCTTATTATTGTCGTCAGCTGGTGAGCATCGCTGACCAGAACGCGTTTTACAGGCATCGAAATCGCCGATATCAGTGATGAAGAAGGCCTCAAGGCTCTCGCTGTCAAGACCAAGGTTCTCTTGTCGACTGTTGGCCCTTACTGCAAGTATGGCGAAAAGGTCTTCAAAGTCTGCGCCGAGTCGGGCACTCACTACTTTGACGTGACTGGGGAGTCTGTGTGGGTGGGCAGTATGATTAAGAAGTACGAAGATGCCGCAAAGAACTCTGGCGCAATCATGGTTCCGCAGATTGGTGTCGAGTCTGCTCCGTCCGACCTGACCACCTGGCTGCTCGCTGAGCATGTTCGCGATGAGCTGGACGCCGATACTAAGGAGGTTACTATTTCCATTCACAATCTCAAGTACGTAATGCGGACTCAGGCATTCTTTTTACGTTGTACTAATTCAGAAACTTCAGGGGAACACCATCTGGTGGCACTCTCGCCACGGTCCTCGGTCTCTTTGACGTGTTTTCACTCTCTGAAATTCGTGCCGCGTTCTCGCCATATGCCCTGTCGCCAATTCCTCACACAGAGAAGCCCGAAAGACAGAGCCTTCCTTTTGCGCATGCACTTTTCGGCTCTCACTACGATCCTCATCTCGGCCGCCTGACGACTTCGCTGGCCGATTCAACTGACGCTGCTATTGTGGAGCGTACCTGGGGCTTGCTGCCCCAGATCCCGTCACGCAGTGCAGAATTTTACGGAGAAAAGTTCGTGTGGAAGCAGTACATGAGAGTAGATAGCTGGTTTCAGGGCTTGTTCGTGCATTGGGGACTGCTATGGGCGTCCGTCGTACTCGCGCTGCTGCCACCGGTGCGAACCTTGCTGAAAAGTTTGGTCACTCAGCCAGGAGGCGGCCCTGACAGCCATGCCAGATCTAAGGAACTGCTTGAGTACCGAGGCATTGCGGTGCCCGATGATGAGGAATCAACGCAGAAAGCTTTCGCCAAGGCACGATACGACGGCAGCCCCTACGTTTGTGAGTTGACTCCCTACTAGCCTTGAGCTTTTTCATGGTTCATGTATGCTAATATTGAGGAAAAAAAACAGTGACGGGAATCCTACTTGCAGAGGCCGCTGCCACGGTGCTGCAGGATGATGTTAAGCTTGACGGCGGCATATACACCCCGGCGTGTCTGGGGCAGACCTTTATTGACCGACTCGACGACGCCGGCTTCCATTTCGAGGTCGAGACTTTGGAAAAATAGTAGGCTGCCCCCTCGTGGAGATTCATCATGTTATTCAGCTTTCAGTAATTTGCAGTGTTTCGTACAATAATTTTATCAGGCAAGTTGTTGGTGTCTTTGTATTGTCGAGAAGCCTCACACAACACAGAATACGTAGCGCCACATTCTCAATACCATGTAGGTCGCTAGCAAGTGTGGCGTCACCGAATGTGGCCAAGCGCGAATGCTTCAACGTCAACTCCAAAAAGTCTCGCGGCCAGTGACGACCCATCCATCCACTCACTGTCTTTTTAGTAGCTCCCAACTTATTCCTTCCTTATTGTCGTGTTTCTTCCACCACGCAACGTTTTCCCTTCAACTTGGAGCTATGTCTACGAGTAATTAAGAGATATCGGCCACTAATTGAGAGGAAGACGGGCTGCAAACGACCCGATTTTGGACCAACCTTCCCCAACTTACTCCCCCCTTGCACGTCATGGACTCTTCAGCAGTATCAAATGGCGACGAGCGAGAACCGCTGCTTCCAACCGTCGAAACCCGCCCCAAGCCGTCGCGAAATGTCAAGTTCAGTGCCAACCCCGTCACACGTACCATTGAGCCCGAAACCCGGATTGTCGCCTCAAAACCAAGCAGCATCGCCGTCGGCGTCCCGAGCGGCGGCGCGGCGGGCTCAGGCGTGGCACCGCACCCTGGCACTGGCTCGGCAACCGGGCCGCCAGTGCTTGCAGCGCTTAACAGCAAGCTACGCCGACGCAACAGCCAGACAGCAGTGCCGATGCTGCTGGGCAGTGCGGCGGCGGCCGGGCTCCCGCCGACACCGGGGGCCAAACTCGGGCCCCAGCGAAGCACCAAGAAGACGGAAAAGCTCAAACTATTACCGAACCCGGAACGCGACGAGGATGACGACGGTGCGGACGAGGAGAGCGGTCGTGAGGTCTACTCACAGTACACGCGTATCAAGGACCCCAACGCGCGGCGCGACGCCGCCCGCCTCGGCAAGTCGGACCGCGCGAAGCTGCCGCGCGTCACGGCCTACTGCACTGCCAATCGCTACGACATGGACGGCCTGATGCGCTTCCTCAAAGGCCGCGGAAAGTCACGCGGCGCCCATCCCAAGCTAATCGACGAGTGCATATACACCCCCTACGCCTACGCCAAGGAGACGCCCGCGGCGCCGCCTCCAAAGTCCAGGCGCGACCCGGTCATGTCCTACCAGCGCCGCCACTCAACGGGAGGTGCTGACGACGCTTCCTTCGCCGCCCTAGCGGCCTCGGACAGGCACGACTCAGGTTATGGCGACGAGTTTGCGCCGGTGGCGGAGTCGGAGCACCACGACGGCGTGCCAACTGACCAGATCCTAGAGGAGGACCTACTAGGCGCAAGCGTGAACAATATCAGCGGCAGAGACACGGTACCGGATTTCGATACACAGGTCCACACGCCCGAGGTATTTCTGTTCGACTACGGTGTCGTGGTAATATGGGGCATGTCGGAGAGCGAGGAGGCGAGGTTCCTCAAGTACATTTCCAAGTTTGAGCTGGAGAAACTTGCGCCGGACGATGTGGAAACGGAGCAGTTCAACTTTTACTACACAAAAGAGTACCAGGCTCGCATCTATAATGACTTTATCACGCTGCGCGATAAGAACAACTACATGACCAAGCTGGCCATCTCCCATGCTCTGGCCCAGAGCGTAAAAGTCAGTCCAGGCCGCCTTGCCTTGCCTCCGATAGCGCTCAAGCAAGCTAACAGATGACAGACATCATTGTTCGAGGAGCTCATTTCATCCACGGTTGAGACGTGCAAGGACATTCCCACGCAAATTGCTCTTACCGGCAAGATTGCGCTTAGCCGCTCACAGATCAACATGCAGATCGGCGAGCTCTTCATCCTGCGCATCAACATCCACCTCAATGGCTCCGTACTCGACACTCCCGAGCTCTTTTGGGTCGAACCCCAGCTCGAACCCGTTTACCAGGCCGTCCGCAGCTACCTCGAGATGGACCAGCGCGTCGGCCTCTTGACGGAGCGCCTGGATGTCATTGCGGACCTCCTCGCCGTGCTCAAGGACCAGCTGAGTCATGGCCACGGCGAGAAGCTAGAATGGATTGGTGGGTTTTTTTCTGTCTGTGCCCGAGCCTGGAATACACAATCGCTAACCAAGTGTCTCTCCTTTCAGTCATTGTCCTCATCGCAATGGAAATCGTCGTCGCCGGCATAAACATTATTGTCGACTTGTACGCTGGCGAATAGCCTTCTAACCGAGCACCATGCCGTGCAACTGGCGTTCTGACACGGCCTGATTTTTTTTTTCCTCTCCTGGATAGCGATCTGTAGACCCTTGCTCATTCCACATGCGTCTCTCCTCATTTTGCTCAAGCCGATTGTTTTTGTCCCCTTTGTACAACTTCTGTGTATGGAATTGCCATGGGATCAAAAGGAAGGTTCGCTATAATACATAAAAAGAGTTCACGGTACGGTAGAGGTACTGGTACGATAGAAGCCCCGTGATACACAGGCACGATTTGTCAATATATGTAAAACTTGAAGTCCCGAGTTTCTATTCCCACCATGCCACTCGTTTTCGAAGTACCAAATCAAATGTTCCCATTGCTCAGATAAGGGGCCAAAATTACACGAAAATCAGTCTCAAACGCCAAAAGTACACTTGCCCCCCCGCGTCCCACCGTTGTCATCCCTATAAGCAACAATCGATGTTGCCCTCTTCAGTCCATCTGTGTCTCTTGGTCATCCGAGTCATAGTTGGCCATTTCGACGTCCTCATCTTCGCCGTCACCCTTGTTATCCTCGCCGTCGTCGCCCTTGTCGTCATCCTTGTCGTCGTTGACCTCCTTCTCAGGTGCCGCGTCGGCTTCGGGAGACCCCTCCTTGTCGTCGCCATCCTTGTCATCGCCATCCTTGTCCGCACTCTTAGCCGCCGTCGCTGCCGCCTTCTTCCGGTACGACTCCTTGTCCACTTCTGCGAGGTCCTCCCAGCCCTTGACGAGCTCCTCCAGGATGTTGCCGTCGTCGACGCTCTTGGCCTCGAGGATCGGCCGCTTCTCGTCGCAGAAGAGCTCAAAGGCCAGGTTGGAGGCGCTCGCGGCCTTTTTCGGTTTCCGGACGCCGTTGGCTGCCTTGGTTCGCTTATTGCCTCGCGCGCTGCCGCCAGCTTCCTGTGTCGGCGACTCGGGGCCGCCGTCCTCTTTGCCGTCCTCGGCAATGGTGGACACCTTTCGGTGGCCGCGCTTTATGCGCAGGGGCTTATCCTTGGGCTGGATTCATTTTGGTCTCGTGTTAGAACGCTGTACATGGGCGGACTCGAGGGGGGAAGGGGACCAAGATTGGTGGTGACACGCACTGTGGGTGGTGGGCTGGGACTGCCTTCGGAGTCCTCCACGTTGGCGCTTGTGCGCTTGGAAAGCTGCTCGAGGAGAAATGCGCGCTCGATGCGCATTTTCTCTACTTGGCGCTTGATGCGCGTCAGTCGGAGCCTGGCAGCATCGTTGGCCTCCTCGACTTCGTTTGTGCGGTTCTTAAGTTGGACGCATTTTCTTCGGTACGCTTCCTCGACGGAGGGTGGGAGGGACGGAGGAATAGCTGGTTTTAATTCAATGTCAGCGCATGATATCCTTTGCTTCTGCACCATGTCGACGATTGTCGTGCGCGATGAACAGCGCACTGGGCGTGTTAGATGGAGAAGAACCGCGAGGCGCTGGCGTGACGCAGAGTTGAAGGATCGCAGGAAAGACGGGCTTGCATGGGGTAGTCGACATGCGCGCAATGTTATAGCTGGGTGCAGTATGCAATGGGGTGCTGGATGCGACGTGACGGACACTCACCAGTCTGTGGTGCCATGGTGTTGTCTCTGGCAGCGATGAGTGCACTCGAGGTATGCAAAGGGCCGCGATTGGCGCTGTTGGTGAGGCTGGAGCTGGATGATCGGATTTAATGGCGACCTCGAATCCGAGGGTGCGCTCGGCGATGGGTCGACGGGGCAATGGCGCGATGGCGATGCGTGGGCGAGGAGGGAGAGAAAAATGGTTTCGGGGTGAAGCCGGTTCAAGCTGGCACAGTCGCCCTTTGGCCTTTCAGTAGGTACCGGGCAGTTTTAGTGGTGGTATACTGGCTGTGGCTGATGGCGGATGCAATATGGCTGCGCCACACCAACACCAACACCAACAACACGGTAAGTTGATATGATGAGTTGAACGCGAAGACGGCCACAGCGAGTGATGACTTGTGGTTGAATTGGTATCAGGAGCAAACTAGCTCGATATATGTAATCCCGATGTGTTTTTTGTCTCGAAGCATAGGGGATTTGCAGCTAAATAGCAACAACCTCTGAAGGACGACGCAGTTCAATTTGTATAATTCAGTCTTCCTCCCAGCCAGAGGACGCGACCATGCACCGGATAAAAATGACATAAAAAAAGTACACATACTGTAGAAACTCAAACCGCACGCAAAAGACAGGCAAAAGACACGAGAAAAGCACTGCATCTCCACAATGCTTTCAAGATACTACATACAACAACATTCTACTTGAACCCTACTATAGCTATAGGGTAGCACCTAGCTACGCTCCCCTCAGCAGTTTCCAAGTACTGTCGCACAGCTCATTGAATGACAAGGGAAAGAGGCAAACAGAAAGCTCCAAATGGAGCCACTGAATTACTATTTAAAGCAAATAAAAACGCTTCACTATTCTTGCCTTGGCCCTCAATTGCACAACTACTTACTGACTGGTTCCCTGACCACGCTCGTTGAAAAGGCGGCGAGCTGTTCAAGTAGTAGGTACCTAAATACACTGCAAAAATTCTAGACATTCCCATGTATCGCTACCACCAAACAGGCACCTGCTAAAGAACCACCACCACCGCCCCTCCACCCTGGAGCACCACACGAACCCACTCCCAAGATTTTCTAGAGCCTCTGCTACACAGTGGAAGCTCTTGGAAGCGACATCACCACCGCCGAAGCAACGACAGCTCCTCGTCACCGCTTCACACCTCGACGCCGGTCGTTCCTATAGCCATGTCCCTCAACATCCCGCAGGCCCCCAACTCGGGCCTTTTCAAGCAGGGCTACAACAAGTACGCGTCTATCCCACCAACTTGCTTGCCTCCCCCGCGACCCCTGTGCCCCGCCATCACCAGATGATAAACTTCATCTGCCTCCCCGGCACGCATCATTGCTAACCTCACCGTTCCCCTCATTGCAGCTACGACTCCGAAGATGGCGCCGTCCTCCGCAACATCGACGCCTGCCGTGCCATTGCCCAGACCGTCCAGACCTCACTCGGCCCCTACGGCCGCAACAAGGTCGTTATCAACCACCTGCAGAAGATGATCCTGACCTCCGATGCCGCTACGATCCTCCGAGAACTCGACGTTGTCCACCCCGCCGCCAAGCTCCTCGTAATGGCCTCGCAGCAGCAAGAGGCTGAGATGGGTGACGCCACAAACTTCGTCATCATCTTCGCCGGCGAGCTGCTCCGCAAGGCCGAGGACTTGCTGCGTATGGGCCTCAAGACAGCCGACATCGTTCTCGGCTACGAGCGTGCCCAGAAATTCGCGCTCGAGACGCTCGAGCAGCTGGCTGTCGACAAAGTTGAGAACATACGTGACCAGGAGGAGCTCACCAAGGCCCTGCGCACGGTTATCGCTAGCAAGCAGAACGGCAACGAGGACACGCTCGCCGACCTCGTCGCCGAGGCCGTACTTGCCGTCCTACCCAAGAACCCTGCCGCCTTCAACGTCGACAACATTCGTGTCGTCAAGATCATGGGTGGTAGCCTCGAGCAAAGCCGCGTTGTGCGCGGCATGGTCTTTGCCAAGGAACCGCACGGCTCCGTCAAGAAGGCGCGCCGCGCCAAGGTCGCCGTCTATACCTGTCCCATCGACACCAGCAAAACTGAAACCAAGGGCACGGTTCTGCTGCATAACGCCAAGGAGATGATGGACTTCACCAAGGGTGAGGAGAGCCAGCTCGAGACGGCCATCAAGGAGCTATACGACTCTGGCGTCCGCGTCGTCGTTTGTGGCGACAGCATTGGCGACCTCGCCCTCCACTATCTCAATAGATTTGGCCTCCTCGCCATCAAGATCCTCTCCAAGTTTGACCTCCGCAGAGTGTGCCGCGTCGTCGGTGCCACGCCCCTCGCGCGCCTCGGCGCCCCGATGCCCGATGAGATGGGCAACATTGACATAGTCGAGACGCTCGAGATTGGTGGCGACCGCGTCACCGTCTTCCGCCAAGAAGATGAGGTTACCCGCACTGCCACGCTTGTGCTCCGCGGTGCCACGCAGAACCACCTCGACGACCTCGAGCGCGCCGTCGACGATGGCGTCAACGTCGTCAAGGCCATTACCAAGGACCCTCGCCTCGTCCCCGGCGCCGGTGCCACCGAGATCCAGCTTAGCACCAAGATCCAGGCGCACGCCGACAAGACCCCTGGCCTCGCCCAGTACGCCATCAAGAAGTACGGCGAGGCCTTCGAGGTCATCCCCCGCACGCTTGCAGAGAGCTGTGGCCTCGACGCCACCGAGGTGCTCTCCCGGCTGTACGCCGCCCACCACAAGGATGAGGATGGCGATACGGGCGTCGACGTGGAGAACGCCGACGGCACCGGGCTCCTCGATGCTCAGGAGGACGGCATTCTCGACCTGCTCGCCTCCAAGTACTGGGCCGTCAAGCTCGCCACCGAGGCCGCCCGCACAGTCCTGTCTGTCGACCAGATCATTGTTGCCCGCCAAGCAGGTGGCCCCAAGCCCCCGGCCCCCAATCCTGTAAGTCGCACCTAGTAACTTGCAACTGCCCGTGTGTGCTCTATGCACTTTGCTAACCCCATTGTCAGAACTGGGACGAGGACTAAAGTGTAAAACGGATACCCAAAATGGAGACTGGAAGAGAAGAAGGGGAAAATATCACCACAACATGTACACAGACTTGCGGACGCAAATACTTGTCAACAATCTGGCCTAGGACAAGGAAGAGCCGGCCTAGACTGGCTGCATGGGGAGGTGCTGTCGACACTAGACTAGAATGCTCTCCGGACCGGAGAGCGGCGTACTGAAATCACAAAGGGCCAAAGAAGTCCGACCATTTACTGTCCACGTACTGTACATTACTCTCCTGATGCTACTTGTGAATACGTGGTTCTCGAGGTGACCGGTTTGCATACGTGGACAGCATCGCCAAGGAGGCTTGTAGGCTGGCTTCTTATTCCATCGAGGCGAAGAGAAGGGAGGGATGAACAAAGCTCGCTACTGAGTCTTTCGATAGAAATTGCTGTGACATTTATGGATCAACTGGAAAACACGCGGCAAATGGTGCAAGTGTATTTTTTTTTTCCAAGGAGAAGCGCCATAGATGGGCGCGGGATCTTTTGTTCCTAAATGATACACAACTAAAAGTGGAAGCATTGATCTAACCTACAAACGTTTTTCCCACCCGTAACTAAGAAATAAACGAACAGGATGACAGGGATAAACAACTGGCGGTTGGGGGACAAAAGAAGATCTCCGTGAAAGAACCGGTGTGTAAGTGACAAAAGATATCGACATCTGGTGAAGTGACGGACGGATGAATATCCACAAATATCCAATTCAAAAAGAACAGAAGAAAAAAAAATAAACAAGAGAAGGCACAGTAATCGACAGAAACAAGGCCATCATATCGCATGATAAAAGGCCCAATCGGGTATAAGGGCCTGTAAAGACAAGAGAATCCAAGAAAAGTATGAGGATAGAGAAGAACAAAAAGAACATGATCAAGCGACTGAGCTGATGAAATTCCCTCAGCTGGGATACCGTAAGAAATCTTTGTTGCCGTATCTATGGGCTAGAATGAGTGTCTTGGGTAGTCATGACTGCGTCGTAACGGGGTTGGTCATATGTTGTGAAAGAGGAGTATTAGATGCAAGAGGCATTGGAGCTCTTGGCGATGATAAGGCGGGGCGAGAATAGTTGTCTCAAGCTTCTTCCATTATGCCACCCTCTCCGCCACCTTCTTCGCGCCACGCACGGCTCTTGTCAGCTAGTCGCCTGATACCGGACACGCGATTGGCCCAGAGACCCTCAATGGGAGTGCGGAATGTGAATGCGCGTTGCGAAGAGATGACGCCAATGGCCTGCAGCACAGCCTTGCGGCTGTCGCGGCCGAAAACGGCTGGGTGGTTGATCCATTCCAGGCTGCTCTCCAGCTCAGCATCGAGCGCTGATACGGTGGTGGCGTCGATGCCGGTGCCCAGAGCGAGACCCTCGCCAGATCGCGAACGGAGGATATGCGCAGACGGAAGCGCGCCGGCGTTTCCCGCTGACGAGGTGATAGATGTTGGCGGTGACGGGCTGCGCTTGCGGTCGGGCGATATAGAAGGGTTTCGAGAAGCCTCGGCGTTGGGGTGAGGCGTCGAAGGTGTCTTGGCGGGAGGCACAGGGGGCAGGCCACCCTTGCCGAGACCCTTCAAAATAGAGCGCGTCTCATTTAAAAGTGTGAAGGCTCTATCGTGTTGTCCGCGGCTGACCAGAGTCAGAGCACGGGACAGCATGTCCGAAGTGAGAAGTTCCATGCGACGCTGGACGATGCTTGGGTGAGGAGGGATCGGTGGCGTGTTGCCCCAGGACTTCTTTTTGCCCGAGGAAGGCAACATGGTAATCGCGAGGAGCGACGGGCGCGGCATCTGGGTGACGCTCCCTTCACGCAGAATGTCGCCCCAACTCAGGTCAGCCTGAATCAGGGGAACCTCTTCGACCGACACTGTGCGTTCGCCATCATTGTCCACGGGGCCACCGAGTGCCTCCAGCCCAGAGACAATATTGTCCCAAGCATCTTGAGGCAGCTGCTCTTGGGATGCGGTGTCGGGAACAATGATGAGCTGGACAAGAATATCCCGCTTGTCACCGAAGCGTAGATCGCCCAGAGCAGCCTCGGCATCGCGGCCTGTTGCGCGCTTGGTAGTTTGCAGCGCACCATTGATCTTGTGGAATTTGGCCGGCGAGCCCTCAGGCAGCTTGAGCTTGAGCTTGACGTTCTGATGAGACAAGCCCTGCATGGAGCCCAGGCAGCCGGCAACGCATTCACGGAGCATCATCCAATCTTTGACATATGTATACGAGGCTTTCGTTCTGGTGGAGAGCTCGATCATCGTGTCGGGCTTGTGAGTCATGCCCAGACCAAAGGTGTGAATCGTGATCTTGGCAGCCTCTGCTCTCGAGATGACAAAGTCTACCGAGTCGGCGTCGGAAGTTGAAGCATCACTAATGAGCATTATTGTGGCAAGAGGGTTACTGTGCTTGCGCTGCATGAGCAAGTCCATGGCGACGTTGGCACCCTCGACCACGTCAGCACGATGGCTCTTCTGACCGACAGGTTTGATAGAGCCCAAGATACTGCCCCAACCTGGCCAAGCCTTTGTCGTCATACCAACAATAGGGACGCCGCCGCCTCCTGAGCCAAAGGTGACGAGGCCCATGCGGTCACGCTCTCCTAGAGTGTTGACCATGAATTTGAGGGCGTCGCGAACAAGATTGATTTTCACGCCCTGCATCGACGAGGAGATTGGAACAACTACAACGACATCGATGGGGACGTGAATGGATGTCGACATGCGGTTGACCTTGGCTGAAAAGTTGGTGGTATACTCGGTTGGCGCTGTAGTGACAGACTTTGGGCCCCAAGATGACGACGTAGACGAGACTCGATTGGGTCTGGAGCGCTGCCATTCCGTCTCCTCATCTGTCTCTGACATGTCGGCTCGTTCAAATTCCGGGCTTCGGATGGAAGAGGGTTCGACGGCGTTCAGATCTAGCAAAGCCTGATTCCAGAGCTTGAGCTGATTACGGTTCGAGAAGCGCAGATGGAACTGTGGTAATTCGTTGACCGACAAGCTGAGAGTGAGGATGTTTTCGTCAATGTTGCCAGTCTCTGTGACCTCTTGAAGGTGCTTCTTGATCAAGATGGAGCCCTTGAGCGTAACACGGGTCGTCTTGCGAAGGTTGCCACTCTCATCCCATTGAGGCTGAGCAGCGCCGCCAGTTACCTTTTTTTCCTTGACGCAGATGAGCATCTCGCCAAAAAGGAAGCACTCAAGTTCTTGCCACGACTTCTTGTCTTTGCCGACATTGAGAGTGCCGTAGAGTCGAAGTTGTCCGAACCTCTCAAAATCCAAACCATGCCAACTCTCGACGCGGCGATTTAGGCTCTGTCTAGCCTCCTCCAGAGCTGCCGGGGACTCGTATGGATAAAATTTCGGCGCTGGTGAAAGTGCCGGCTGAAGAGGCGAGGCAGCATAGGCGGCAATGTCGTCGATGCGGCCAAGGGAAGGCTGGCGAGCAACGCTGTGGGAACCCAGATCCTCGGGGTCTGGTTTCCACTTGTTATCTGGGACCTCAATGGTGATGAGACAGGTGAGAGTTTGCTGCTGGCGAGACCGGCTGATGGTTGGGAACTCGGAGCGGACGGTAACCATCGGAGCAGGAATAGGGTTGCGGGTAATGGCGCGCTGGGGGCTTCCTGGGGAAGTTTCCATGGCCTGGACATCGTAGTCATGGCGCCATTGAGGACCGCTTTGGGTAGTTTCCGGGTAGCCGCCAGATGAAGTGACACCGGTGATTCCAGTGACCTCGCTGTCACTTCGGGTGTGTCTAGATGGGCCATAGCGCTCGGAGAGGTTTTCACGACTGTCGCGCAAGCTGCCACGAGCACCATTCTCCCTGCCGCTGCTGGGTGTGGGCGGTTGTAAGGTGGACTGAGGTTGTAGTTGCAGCTGTTGCGGCGGTTGCTGTTGCTGAGGGAGACGGCGCTGTGAACTGTCGACACTGGGTGTTCTCATGATGGTCTGGCTGTCCCATGTGGGCGTGGGAGTATGGGTAGAGCGAGTGTCGCTTCCCACGGAGCGGACCATGTTGCTGATTTTGTCTGTTTGTGAGTTAGCGCTTTGCACCAACTCATTCGCGTGCGCCGAGGACGAACTGATATCAATGACATTGCCGCTACGGCCAGTGTCGAGGTGTAGGGGCGAGTCGCATGTTGGGCAGTACTGCGAGTCGAATTCGCGGATAAACTCGTAGAAGCAGGCTTCGTGTGAGACGTGTGAACATGAGAACTGGAGAATGCGCTCGCCCTGCAGCGTGTGTTCGAGTGGTTCCTCGCAGACGGCGCATTCACTGCCGACAAAGGTTCGCTCTCGGCGCAGGCGGCTGCGGTCCGTGGTGCTGGCCATGACGTTGTTTTCAAGGGCGCCGACTCTACGGGCCGAAGTATTGGAGTTGACAGAGGTGCCTGTTCCGCGAGGATAGGCGCCGGTAGGATGTGAATGTAGTGGCCCACCTGGGGAAGAGGAGGTAGTTAGCGAATCGGGCAGTGCGCAGAATAGGACGATGCCGAGAAGAAAAAGAGCAGAGCGGACGCGAGCATATGTAAAGATGCAAGCCCGAGGACCCAGAAGTGCGCTTGAGAAGGAGAAACGTACCACCAACAGCAGACAGAGAAGAGCCGGAATAGTCTGGCCGCTGTTGAGCGGGCCCGGCAGCCCAGTGATCGATAGGAGGAGCAGAACGGCCAGGAGGGAGTTTCTTGCCTTTGAAACTATCAGGGGCGTATTGTGCACTGGAGGTAGGGTGCGAAGCCTTGGAGAGGAGTCGATTCAACATGGAGAAGAGAGGCGCAGTCGCGGAGGGAGTAACTAGTAATAAGCCAAGCGAGAAGGAGTAGAATGGATAAGCCGTAGGAGAGCCGGCAGAGGGAGTCTGTATAGTAAGAGATCGGAGGGCCAGTAGGAGAGGAGAGCGAATGCAAAGGCAGGCAAGGTATGGATGGATTGGATGGACGAGTGATTGAGTAAGTGAGCGAGTGAGTGAGCGAGCGACGCAGCCAAGCAAAGCAAGGCAAGGCAAGGCACGGCAAGGCGAGGCGAGGCCAGGTAGGGATTCAGTGGGGGGTGGCCTGTGTCTGGACGGCGTTTCACGTTGGGGCTGGTGAACAATGCTAGTTGCGAGCAGGCGGGGATGTGTTGTGCATGATGATGACAGTGTCAGGGCCGAGAGAAAAGAGGGCAGGGCTTGGCTGACGGAGGGGTCGAGCGGAAGCGCGAGCGAAGTGACGAAGGCGAGACGGCGTGAGTGGTGATGCGATGAAGAGGAAGAAGAGGAAGAAGAAGAAGATGGTAGTAGTGGTGGTGGAGGTGGAGGTGGAGGAGGGTCAAGAAGTAGCAATTGGCTGGTCCGAGGTGGGTAGGCAGAAAGGTGAGGCGATTCGTGCGTTTGCGTCGCGATGGAGTACTAAGTAAGTATGTAGGTAAGGGACGCTTTGTCCAGGAGGTCGGTCACTCCAAAACAGTAAGCGGGCAAGCTAATAAAGAGTGATTTGCAAACGAGAACTGATTGACCGCGGGAGTGAAACCCTTTCTGCTCCCCTGTCAATTTTCTTTTTCTGATTTTTGTTCGCGCAGAGGAAGGATGCTGCCGAGAGGAGGGGAGGGGAGAAGTAGGGGTCGGGATGTGTGGGTAGCAGCAGGAGGAATAACAGGATCCGCACAGGTCAACGGGCAAGAGAGTAGCAGCCAAGTGAAGGAAGGAAAACGAAGAAGTAGAATAATAAAAGCTCGGAAAAAAGCAGTACAAAGTCGGAAAATCGGCAGGAGCAGAAGCAGAGAGACAAAAGGGGTTCAAGCGGTCGGTGCATGGATGGATGAGATGGATGGTGGTCCTAGGCCTGGGATAACTTAGTCTACTAACCTACTAGGTACTAAATGGTGGTGGGTGGTGGGCGGATGGTCCTGTGGCTACTAACGCTACGGCTTACTGGAGCATTCAGGGGGGGGGGAAGGGGGGTTGTTTGGTCCGCAGCCGTGGGCTTGCGGCAGGTAGATGCTTGGACTCCTCTTCTACGGGACAACCCTACTGATGGGTTACTGGTAATAAAAACGAGCAGGGGGCGGCAAGACAAGGAACAAGGGACAAGGGACAGAATTTGAGCGGGCGGGCAAATCGACAAGCCACCCCTGGCAAACCACCTATCAAAGATAGAACTGGGTGCTGAATATAATCGCGAGCGGCCTGGGTAGAAGGTGGCCGGTGGCAAGTGGGCGGGAGCAGCGATAGGCGATGGAAGCAGCATGGGCTGTGTGTTGTTTTTGTGTGTTTTGTCTTTCCAATTTGAATGTGTCTACAAACGGCGCGTCCGTATGGGCCCAATCACTGCCGGGGCTAAACACAATAAATGAAAAATGGAAGGAAAAAAGAAGAAGAAAAGAAGAATAGAACAACGAGCTGCTGCTATGGAGTACAATTAGTCTCGCTCGCAGGCAGCCACCAAGTACACAGGTACCTTGTCACTCCTCCGTCCGACTTGGCTGTAGGGGACTTCGTAGTGATGGTCCAATCACCAGCCAGATGTTCCTGTCCCGCTGCTAGTACAGTTTCAGTAGTGGAGGGCAGCTTGAGATGGGGTAGGGGGATCCAGTACGTAGGCTTCCAGAGCTGTCAGCCTTCAAACAACACCTCGGAATAGAAGCTGCTAACGATTACAAAGCCTTACCCGTGTCTATAGTTAGCAAGCCCATATAATCTATCCTTGCATGCAAAAATAAAATCATGGGCGGCTGCCCCTGCAAAACGTGGCTACAGCTTTCGCTCGACTCGACGTTGATAAAGCCCACCAAAAACGTTGAAGCCTTATTACTGGGAAAGCCTTTCACCAAGAAACAGGAACCTACCTGGTAACCTAGGTACTAACTAACTAACTAACGTTAGTAGGTAGGTAGCTTAACTGGCTACCTACTATTAACTAGTGAGTACCAGGAAACGGGCAGGGTGGAGGTGGTGGCACTGGTGGGGATGCTGATGCTTGACTACCAACGCCAATAGCAGGAAGAAAACCAGCCGTATGTATCTCGCTGCATTGATGCTTTTGGTTGCGTTCATTTCTTCCCATTGCCTGCTTCATCTCCCGTTCTCTGCTCGGCATGCAAACATGAAGAGACTGAGTATGGAGGTGCACTTGCGGAGTTTAGCCTGCTAATGCAGAAAGCTGTAGGTCATGCAGCTTACATGCTACTACCTACATAAGCTCGAGAACCATGCATTGCTGGTCCATTTCAAAGGTGGAGGCATCTGCTAACGTTAGTTATTGGTACTGTACATCTAGTACCTACTTTTATGTACCTACCTAGGTATGGATAACTGCGTGTGGTTAGGTAATAAGCCGTCTATTATCAACTGCTGTATTATAGCAGGTCTTCAGCGCATCATGTAGAGCTCCATCTTGCCACTTGGCGGCCGGGTCCGCGCTAACAAAACCAAGACCATCAACTGCCTGTTAACGCCGTCGGGATATATAACCACCCACCTTTGTTGCGTCTTGGTCTAATAAGACGACTAATAATAGTTTGCTCTGTTATCAAGTCAACCAGAATGCATGCGCAAGGCTTACGAGTAAACATTATGCTGACACGCGAAAAATAAGGGGCCCTGATTGACGCCAGTGAGAATGCCTTGAGTATAACTCTCCCTAGAGGTTTGCTGAAGTACGGCAGCTGCAGCTGCATCTTCGTACCTATGTACATCTCTATTTACCAGTTGCATTAAAACTGGTTATATTCTAATCTGCCGCTCTACCTAGGTATGTATTCAGATTAATCCGCTTTACTTCGACCGACTGCGTCAGACCCCTGGTCAAGGTAGCACGTCAGCTATGTAGCTCGATCAGTTTTTTTTGTTTCTAGGTACTGGGTAGGCTTGGGGGTACATATGTATGTACATACTGGTACAGACATCAGGACTAGGTACCTAGGCACGGGCCCACAGCCGCTTTTAGCATCCGTCCATCGCTTCAACTCCAAAAACAGCAACGGCCCAGCAAACAGATCATGTCTACTGCGTCGTGCTTTGTCCAAGGTTCGGGGACAGCCAAGTATCAGACTATGGTGCGTATACTATTGCTTGAGAATATTCGGATTACTGATATGCACCGGCAGAACGCTTCGCTGTGGCCAACCGCCTACTAAACTGCCAGGCATACGAGGCGTCCGTGGCTTGTCTGTGCAAACAGCCATCAGACTTTACATCTGCGGCCTCCCAATGACAATACGAATATGAAGGAGAAATTTGGCTTCAACCGGAAATGGAAACAGGAATGGCAAAACTCACGAAACCAAAAAGCTAACCCAACGTGGGCGCATTTGCGTGCATGACTTGCCGCCTACATACAGATCACAAGTTCAGAACCGTCGCAACTCAACTGAACAAGCACCGACTGCTAGTTGGTTGCGATATGAAAGCCATGCTGATCTCGGAACCTTTGACTGGGCATAAAAAAGTCTAAAAAATTCTCAGGACGCCTCGTTCATGCTTCTCGTGGTCGTCCGTGCGATACGGGCCCGCTCGCGTCAACTCCCATTGTTCAAGATCCGCCAGCAATGCAATGCCGAATCGTCCGCTGACCCCGGCCCAGATTCTTGTCGAGACCCCTAGCACTAGCCAATCAAAGGAGAAGTTCATGTCCTGGGTGCAATTGCTCGTTCCCCTCCTCGTCCTTGTCTGGCCTTCTCCCCTGCGACCAAGGTCAACATTCCCAGTACGGACGACTCCGTGCTCGAATCCTTTTACGTGGTGTCACTGTCCCATTGTCTCAGGATTTGCGTGGGGAAGTGTGGAGAGCTGGCCTGATGTGCTGGGACTTGGCTCTTGGTTCCGGTCCTGAAATGATAGCCGGAGAAACGTTCCGCTTTAAAACTCTAATCTCGCTCGGATTGATCCCAAGTTCTGAATTACTCGACCTGCGTTGTTACCCTACCCTTTTGGGACTTTCTTCGATGCTCCATCCAGGCTAATAATACTTACCTACCTAGCCAAGGCTTTCGCGCCAAAGTCGATTCGTGCCTAGGCTCGCTTTGAGTTGCATAGCCGCAACCAAGTTTTGCAAGAAGAACCTTGAGAGTTGTTGTCATTGGCCAAGCAGCTGTTCTTCTTAATCGTATTTCAAACACGGGCGATCTGACTAAAAGGAAGCATCATATCCGGCGTCGCCCTGCTGTCGTCATGCCCCGCCCTGGACCTCTCTCTTATTACACGAGCATGCATTTGCATAAGCCTTGTTAGCCGGTAACACTGTGCATCCAAAGAGTGCCTGCTACCAACTGCAACCACCAACTAACCAGCTCCAGGTCACTCGGTAGTTTCTTACTTCGAACCAGTATTCAATCGCTTGCGAACTGCAGGAATCAACCGCTGATTGACTGATTAACGACGGCGATTAAACAGAAGGAAATTCGTCTCGTTCCGTCGGGCATCCCAAACTTGCCAATTGCCGTTTTGAGCCATCCGCTTCCCTGCCACTTCTCGAGGCTGCAGTCGCCTGATTCACAAACCCTACCTGAAGCTGGGGGTCCAATCGGGGAGACTGGCTCCAATGGTGACGGCTCGACAATCTCATGGGCTGGCCTGCTCACTAGATACGCAGTTGATATCCAATGCGGCAATTGCTGGGACCCCAAGCCTCATTCAGCGAGGTATCAAAAGTCCCTGCTGAAATTTCAACCATAAAGTTATTAGGTGCGCTGCCGGCTGGTCAGCCACGTTGCAGGCCCCCTGCCTTGGCTAGCAGACAAGAATGGCTGGCGAGTCGTACCGTGCAGCATACAGGGCGGTCGGCCTGGGACTCCCTTGCATGGATGGATGGATGGATGCATGCATGCAGGAGCAAATTTGGACCGCTTGCCGCGTGGAACTAATAAACTAAGATGTCCTCGCCAAGTCAGCCTCGACACTGTTGCCAGCCTGCCACGCGTTCTTCGAGAACTAATATTGACAACTAACTAATTTAGTGGATAGTATGGTGGATGATGGTGCTCCAACCCAATGGGATGGATGGCTTGCCTGGTGGTGACGCGAGTGAGAATCCCTGTCAGCGAGATCCCTCATCATGCTGATACGCGCCAGCACCAGGGTTACCCGACTGATTGAATGGTGAGCCTGGCACACAACCTTGGCCTCGCAGAGAAATTGACGGCGACATCCTGATGTGGCACCTGCCAACCACACAACAAACTAACCAACTAGTTACTACGTACACGTACATAGCTTGATCTTGGCCGACTATTTGCTCATCGGCTGCGGCCCGTTACCCTTCAACGCCAACGTTACACCAGCCAGTGCGGCCATGATGGAGACGGCTGGAGCATTGGGCTCTGGCCTAGAACACAATGCGAAGAGACTGCTGGTTGCGATGCTGCAGTGTGCGCTTCGTCAGCCCGAGATCCCCATTAACACGGAGTTACAGTGAGAGCACCCGCGCTCCGTCTTCCAAGAAAACGCTTCCACGTTGTCATATTATCAGCCCAATCACTACACCACCGGATGCAATCTTGAATTAAGACATTTCCGGTCGGCCTATCCAGAGGGCCGAGTTTGTTTTGTTACGTCTCTTCTTTCTTTGCATGGCCCTGCGAAATAGGGGGCCGCGATGCGCTCCCTGAGCGGCACAAATCAGTGCAGGCTCGATTTTCACGGCTCCCTGCTGGTTGCTCGCCGATCACTTACTACCCTAGGCAGGAGGAGGTCAAGATTTTCCTATGATTTGCAAACAAACATGCATGCATGTCTTGGAATGCCAGAATCGGCAAAGGATAGAGCCCTTTCCTGCCCGAAGGCATACATATGGGCCGCTTCCTTAGAAATGCGACGCCATGTGGCATCAGCAATACTGCTGCTTGAGTTGGTGCTAATTGCTGCATGACGCCAAGCAGCTAACATGCCCGGGTATGAGCTCGGGTCGTACTCGACGGCATGGCGAGTTATGTACAACTCAACGACCGGCAGGAAGCTGCGTCTTCATGCAGGCCCTTGTTCCAACGGAACTCGAACATTTCTGGAATAAGGTGAGACCCGCTCCGTTGGCAAGTGTTTTAGACGCCCCATTGCGAGAGGAGCCCGTGATTGTGATGTTAGCCAGCATATTATTGCAGTGTCTTTGACCAAACGGAGATCGAATCATCCGAAATCTCGCTTGCGAGAACAACAATGGAAGTGACCAGAAAAAAATTGAGTTAAGTTCCCACGTCTTGCAGAGTGTCGGCACACTGAGCACGGCTTGACGAGTACATAGGTGCCTCACTGGCTAAATGGCTGCTGGCGAATAAGTGCAACTACTAACGATGGGTAACTCATCACTAGTAATGATGAGGACGACGAGTACGACGCTGGTAGTTCCGTGATTCCCATCATGAGGATGATATACAGCGCACTACGTCGGCGAAAAGGCGGAGATGGCGTCGTGTTGCATTTGTTGAAGTCGCTAACTATCAGTGGTAAGGCTATGTTGCTGCAAGTATAATATATTATTTTTGCGGCTTTATTTTTGGCCGATATCTCTTCTAGCCCAACTCAAGCAGAGTCAATTGCCGACCTCAAGTGGCAAGCACCGGTTATACAAGTCGCGGCTTATGCAGAGTCGTATTGCTGGCCAGTGATCTCCGTCGAGCTTCTGCTTTGAGAGAGCTAGGCAAAGAAGCAGCGAAGGCGACGGACAGGCGCGATGGGACAGAGCTGACCGTCATATTGGCAAGGTGAGCTATAACTTACCCATTGTCTGGTTCAGATCCAATACTGAACTCAAGTGGTTCTCTGCTCCGTACTCGACTCCAACATCACATGGCTGTGGCGCAAGACCGCCGCGGACAAGGCATACCAGCAGCCGGGGCATGAATACTCCGTGGTGGAAGCCCCGTATCAGAGTGGAGGCCGGAAGGAGGAGGAGGATGAGTTGGAGGAGTTGGAGGAGGAGAGAGCAGGTTGGCCGGCTCAGAATCGAGCCCTGCCAACCCGTTTTTTACAAGGGTCCTCCTCTCTCACACTTGGAATGAAGTTTTGGAGGTCTTGTTGCAACAAGCCACCGGCGCAGGCTCAAGCTCAACCGAAAGCCGTCTTCTCGCCCTCGCCGCGGAGGCCGCGACAGAGTGCCAGCGAGGAAAATTTTTTTCCTTGCTTCATTCACAGCATTCTCTCCGCCTTTTGATTGGCGAGTTCTCGGAGGGGTTTGCCGATGCGTGACATGTTTGGCGTCATGTGCTGAATAATGCCCGAGAAGGCGTTGACAGCGAGCTACCAAGCAACTTCTTGCGGCCCGCGGCCGCAGCTATGTACCAGTTTCGCATCTACAATCAGACGATGACCTATTGATTCGGGACTTGGGTATCGGTTGATTAATTAGTTAATCAACTGAGCGGAGAGCCATATGCAACCAACTGAGATTATCGTAATATGGTGCCTCGGTGCGCTAACTAGCGCCTTGTCCAGAGTCTTGTTCATTTTGAACCAAGACACGATACATTGTACATGTCTCACGCCATCAAGGCATGTGTGCGCACCAGTTGGATAGATGCACCCGGTGTGTGCTATTTACTGTCGAGTGAATCATGATAGAAGAAACGACCCTTGCTTGTCGCTACTAGAATCCGAACAATGGGGACTTGAACGCACAACCAAGGGCACATGGGCCACATGTGTAGGCAGTCGACGTCTGGCAAGGGTGAGTGTTGAAATGCCAGTGACCAGTTGCAGGTAGCCACAGGGCGGCAAGTGAGGATATGACTAAAAGGTGAAACTCTTGGGCGAGTATCCTCCCCTGGTCCTGCCTATGGAGTATTCTTTTACACGAGAGAAGAAACAGAATCCCGGATGTGATGTAGGGCATCGGCCTCGGGACTAATCTTCACATTGAATCTTAGGTGAACCACCATGTCAGTCAACCCGTTATCAGTATCGACAGTATTCATTTGATGCGCGACGCTTCTCAAATCAACAGCACAGGAAGCAATGATTTCACGCAATCTCGCCGCAAGACGCCCCTGCACTGCAGACCCTCCCCTCACTCGTCGAGCTCCTCAGCGCTCTCGTTGGTGCGGCGGTTAATGGCATTAATTTCCTCGTTGACCAAGGCAACAAACGCGTCCCGGTCGTCTTTGTAGGCGTCGAGACGCGCAAACGGCACGGAGGCGATAAAGGTCGGGACGGAGGCGTTTTCCGAACCGACGTCGGCGAAGCGGTGGCCGGGGGTCTTGCGGCAGGCGCCCTGGTAGACCTCGAGGACGTCGGTGTCGAGGTCGACGACGTAGGACCACTCGCAGAAGAGGCCGTCGTTGGCGAACTCGGGCTGCAGCTGGAGGGGCAGGGGCTTCTCGGCGGTGGCGTGGGCGACGAGGACGAGCACGGCGGCGCTGGTGTCGCGGTGCACCGAGGGCAGCATGTCGAGGAGCTCCGGGGCGTACTGGTTGAGCGGGTCGCGGCGGAAGGCCTGGAACTGGGAGTGGCGGATCTGGCGGGTGGCGGGGTCAAAGGCCGGCAGGTGGTCGAGGATGTGGCTGGCCTCCTGCGCGTCCTGGAGCATGCGCTGGAGGGTCTCCTCGTCGGGCTCGTACGTGTGCGGGAGGCCGGCGCGGAGCTGGTTGGGGAAGCCCGGCGTGGCGAGCATGCGGACGAGCTGGAACCCGACGACGTCGGGGTAGCCGTCCCACTGGCCGTACTGGGCGATCCACCAGCGGCCCTTGTACACGACGACGACGAGGTGGCGGGTGCCCATGATTTGCGTTGGGTGGTCTGGTAGGGACCGTGAGGATGTTGGTTCGTTGGTTGGTGTTTGGTGGTAGAGATGGGCGGCGCTCTCGTGTAAGACGCCGTGGGGGACTTTGTATAGAAAGGAGGCAGTCAGACAGATATGATGGCAAATGGTTTTGTGTGTTGTTGTGAGAATGTTTCTTGATCAAACAAAAGTGCACTCTACTCTGTTATTTATATTATTCCCCCGTTTGTTTTCAACCAAGACTTGGCGGTTGGCAGTTGGCAGTTCATTTCAGTTGGGCGATTACAAACAGGCAGCCAGACAGCAGCCACCTAGCCGTTTCCCTCCCCCTCCTCATCATCCCACGGCAACGTAGGAATGTATGGCTTCGCCGCAACCAACCAGCATCACTCATGGCTCACTGCTGCCTGGCCGGGCGCGGAAACAAGCAGAAACATGCTCCATCACTATGCATCACGAGGGGGGACAAGAACCCGGCCCGTGAAAAGAAGCAGTGTGAGGGCCAGCAAACAACGCACGATGCAGTGTTGGACAAGAACATTGTTTCCTGCCGCGTTGGATGCTCGTCACTTGCCTACTAACTTGCCCTACTAATAATAGCCAATTGATCGATTCCCGAGCCGTGCCCGATATTGCGGGTACGAGTAGAGTATACGAGCAGAGTACGACAAAGAACCCCTCCCAGCCCTACATCCATCTCTAGGCTGCACGAGAGTCCGTTCGACTTGTCTCCTTGGTGCCGCTCGTCACAGGTGTGTAGTTGGTTGGCTGTGCGTTTACTAATTAAAAAAAAAAAAAAAGAAAAAAAAAAGAAAGGCATGGCTGGTAAAAAAGGCGCCGATCCAAAACACATATGCATTGCAACGTCGAGATGACTTGTTGCAAGCACCCCCCCTGGGACAGACCGGTCTCTTGCGCCAGCTGTTCATCACCACGGCACCCGTCGTCGGCATCCAGAAAAGCCCCCCCCCCCTCTCCCTTGGGAAGAGGGGTCGTGGCCGAGCATGGGAACCAGTAGCTGGGAGTTGTTCTCGCGGGAGCGGCATCTATCCGCCTCCAAGTGCAAGTCATGGCGCGCTGTTGAGTCGCCGCCATTACTCAACTGCCATGACGCCCCCCCCCCCCCTGTCGCCGGCCCGGGGGTTTGTCGAGGAGGTATCTGCATGAGGTGAGCTGACGCTGGATTATTATTGTTTACCTCGTCTTTCCCACTAGCCAATCGAAACGGGACGAGCAGGTGTGTAAACAAGCAAGGGAGGAAAAAAAAAAAAAAAAAAAGAGGCCCGCAGAACCCGGGGACGCCGTTTCACCATAAAATGGCGATGGGGGCTTGAAACGCGCACGATGGCTTTGCCCTGACTTGTTTACGAACGGCAATTAATTGACTGACACGATGTAAGCATAAATTGAAACAAAAGCCAAAATAATGTCAAGAAGAAACGGCGTGAATTTGTGTATATCTGTCAAGATAAAAGGGTCAACCAAAAAAAAAAAACTGCAATAGTTTGAACAGCCCAACGCCAGTATCTCTCTATGATGTGTAATTGCAGAACCCCCCCTCCTATGTCTCCCAACATCGATGCTTATTAAGACTGAAAACTAGTAGCTCCGGATACATATGCGAGTGGAAATGGGCATATATGTCCACTGGCTGCTTGGTCGGTATAGCCGAGCCCGCGATGCCCACTTCATGGCATCACAATCCAGAATGCAGAGCCAGCGTCATCCGCATCTGCAGCCCTTTCGTCCACAGACGGGCAGCCGCCCACCCTCGGCAAGAAACACTCAGCCCCCCCCCCCAAACTACCACACATGTCTTGTCAGCAAACGCCTCCGCTATCTCTTGGTGAGGAACCCGCCGGCGCCCTGCCGCCGCTGCTTCGTCGGCGCTCGGTTGCGCTTGAGCAGCATTTCCTTGGTGCTCTTGGAGAGCTGCTTCGCCTTGGGCGGCAGCCGCCCGTCGGCCGTGCGCGCCACCTGGTACACGGTCGAGCCGATCGTCGCGTCCTGCGGCGCGCGGTCCAGGCGGGCGAGGCTACGCTCGACCGCGGCCACCTTGCGCCGCTTGGGCTTGGAGCGGACGGGTGCGCCGGCGGCATCGTCCTCGTCGTCGAAGGAGTCGGAGTCGGAGTCGGTGAGGAGCTCGGCGGGGAGGAGGGCGGGGACGGCGAGTTGGCCGGCTCGTCGGCTGGTGCCTGATGGACGGGGGGGAGCGGCGGTGGCGAGCGCGCTCGCGGGATCTTCTTCGTGGTCGTGGTCGTGGTCGTCGTCAGAGACAGGGCCGGCAGGGCTGGAACGGGCCTCTGCCACCAGCCTCTTGCGCTCCTCGGCCTGCTTCTTGAGGAGGGCGTCGCGCTCCTTGCGCTTTCGCTTCTGCGCGGTGGCTTGTCTGCGGGAATGCGGTTAGATTTGGTGACCCTCCATGCTGGCGTAGAAAACGAGTTTCCGCAAAGTTAAACATACTCTTGGGCGGCTTTTTGCGTAGCCTTGGCAACAGCCTTGATCTCGGACGCGGCCTTGGTTGTCGAGACAGCCTCGGGCGCATCGTCATCACTCTCGTCCTCGTCTTCCTCGTCGACGTCCGCAGGCGCGGCGCGTTCTGAAACGACCTTCTCCGCGACCAAGGCGGGTAAGTTTATTTCTTCATCGTCGAACACGGTGACGGTACCCTTATTGGATACCGACTTGGACGGGCTCATCTCTTCCTCTTTGCCCCGGAGGGCAAGCTTCCGGTCTCGCTTGGACGCCGTGGGTTTGGATGCCGAGGACTTGGGCGCGGGTGAAGGCTCTTCAATTATGGATGAGTTGGCTTCCATCTCCGCTTGTTTCCTGCGCGTAACAGGCGCCATGGCGAATTTTATATGTTACCCTCCTCTCTAATTTTCCACGAAAAAAAAAGTTTAGAGTGGTGCGAGACCAGCGCCGGCGCAGTTAGGCGAGCTTGGGGGGAGACTGAACTGCTGAGCGGAAGCAGCTAGTTCGGTAGTCTCGTAGCAATCAGAAACGAATCCTCTAGAAGCTTGATCTGCCAGGAGTACGGCCGGAGATTGAGTAGTCTAATGGTGGTAAAAATGGATTGCGCAAAGTTGGTTTTGCAGGTTGCGATATCAAAAAATTTCGGTGGACCCTCTGGCCGACGACCTCACCAAGAGACGCCCCATCGCTGATTGGCCGGTCCTCATCTTCCATGGTCCCTTCGTATAGCAAGTTCAACGCTCCATCCTGACTGCACATTGCACATCTCTGGTGTCTTGAACCAAATCGACGTGTTTCCTGTCTATGGGGGGTTTCTGAACAATCTTTTGCCCATTGTAGAGGACCGCCTTGCAGTTTGGGCGCTACGAGCCAGAATGGCAGCTCGCCACAGCGCAAAGTCGGCACTGTCCGCGCTCACTCGATATACAGCCCTTCCAAGGCCGAGAATTCATCCTCAACCTGCCTCACAACGTCAATGTATGCGCTTTGCATCTTCTGTGAGACAACGGACGCACATGAAGCCGACGAGAGGACCCGCAGAAGCGACCAGCAGAAAGCGACTCTCCGTGGAGAGCATAGTCGACCTCACAAGCCTACCGCCGTCGCTTGTCGAAGGCGTCATCCGCAACAAGAGCGACGACTTTGATCTCCTCTCTCCAGCTCAATACTACGAAGGCCTGGCTGCCTTTACACTCTACGTTCGCAAACATGACAACCCGTTTCAGCTTTTCTCGCCTTCGAGTATGTCCCCTAGACGACTATGCACGATACTTTCGATTCACAGCGTACTGACCGAAAACAAATAGAAGAATTACCCACAGCACCAGTACTACATGACCTCGGCTGCATCGTTATGGAAGCCTCTCGCGGCTCCAGGAGCGGCCTCGCAGCGACGCTCTGGTTCGCCGCCGCGAACTGGGGTTTCGCGCCGTCCGCGTGCAGCTTCGTCGCCACGCTCGCACGCTCCGGCCAGTACGGCAAGGACTCCGTGACCGCTCCTGCCGAGCAGCGCTTCCGCGCACTTGTGCGGGCCGGCGACCCCGTCGCCGCCGCCATCGAGGGCGAGATTCTGTACCAGAAGGGCAAGTACGCCGAGGCCGAGGCAGTGCTCCTCCGCGTCCAGCGCCAGCACGCCGCCGGAACCGCCGACCTGGGCAGCTGGGAGCCCAACTTTCGCCTGGCGCTGGGAAGGACGCTGGGGAGGCGCGGAAAGGCGGACCAGGCGGTCGCCATCCTGCGCCGGCTGTCGGACGAGGGCTACATTGAGGCCGACGCGGAGCTCGGGAGGCTGCTGCGCGGCGCGGACCCGGACGCGGCGATGCAGTACCTCTTCCGGGCGGGCTGCACGGGCGCCCTCGGCTGCTTCGAGGAGATGGCGGCTGCTGAGCTGGACAAGGCGGCCAAGGCAGAGAAGCCAAGCGACGCTGCTGATCATCGGCTCTGGGCGGAGGAACTGACACGTCTCGCAGATAAGAATGCAGAATTCTAGCCGAAACCCGGTTGATATTTTTAACTATTTACGTGTACAACATCTATCATCTATTAATGTATATAGTGTACGAAAACTTGTTGTTTTTACTGCGATGGGCTCCCCGATGATGTTCAACGACGGAGCCTCCTACGACCTCTGCTTTTTTGCTGATGTCTGCTGGGACTTTGCTGGCCTCTTCTCTCCTGGATTCGCATCCTCCGACTCGTCGCCTTCGTCGGCCCTTTCACCGTCGTCGCTCTCAAAATCATGGTCGCGGAGACCCGCATGCTCACCGTCAGCCGGGAACAACTCTGCCCAAGTACCGTCCGTCACGCGCTTGTCGTTCCCCATGAGATTCGCTCGGTAGGCCGTCTTCATGGCTGCGAGACAAATCTCCCGCCGCTCGCCAAAATCGAACATGGGCTTGGGGTACGTCTTCTGCTTGCCGTCGCCGTCCGAGGACAGCCCGTCGCCGGTGACGCGCACGCCGGCCTGCTTCTGGTCGGGCAGGGGCGCCTTCCACGGCTCGTAGATGTACTTGGCCGGCAGGTCGCGGAGCTCCGGCACCCAGCGCCGGACAAAGTCGCCGTTCTTGTCCCACTTCTGCGGGAAGGAGACGGGGCTGTACATGCGAAAGTACTGGGTGAAGAAGGCGGTGCACGAGAGCCACTGCCAGTTACCGGCGTTGCAGGCCGGCTCGTGGTCGAGTAGGTACTCCTCGAAGACCTCGGCGCCGCGCTCCCAGTCGATGTAGCAGCCGCCGCGGGTGAGGAAGCAGGCCAGGGAGTGGCGGCCGAGGTGGTGGATCCAGCCGTCGTGCCGGAGCTGCCGCATCAGCGCGTCGATCCACGGGAAGCCGGTCATCCCGACCTTCCACCGCTGAAACCACTGTTCCGCCTCGGGCGAGTCGACGTGGTAGCCGCCGGTGCTGATACCGGTCTTCGGATCCACCTTGGAGGGCAGATGCCAAGGGATGAACTTGCAGTGGCCGTTGCCGACGGTCTGCGTGAACTCCGGGCCGATAGCAGCCTGCGCGGCAAAGTACATGTCCCGAAAGAACAGTTGGCCCGTGAGACTGGCGGGCGGCGAAGACGCGCCCTTGCCGTACTCGTCCACGATGTCCTGTACGCGCCAGTACAGCTCACGAATCGACAGGGCTCCGAAGTGGAGAAATGGTGACAGAAGGGTGGTCGACTGGGGCTCAAACTGCGCAGGGCTCGTCTTTGGCTTCTCAAACGTCGCCGTGTACTCCTTGTCCTTGGCGATGTCTTCGAGAAGCTTGAGCGCGCGCGTCTCCCCGCCCTTGTGAGGCGTGGTCGCGGAAGGGAAACCGAGCTCCTCCATGGTCTCGATACTGAAGTCTCCTTTGGGTCCGGCTATGCTCTGATATCCCGTGTCCTTCTTTGTGCGGCGCTCCGCATTCACGTCCGGCTTACCTGTCGGCTGCTCCTGTTCAAAGTCGAGCGGCATCTCGCCTGGGTCGGGCAAGCTTGACGGGGGAGGAATGGGCCGATCAATGGGACCCAGCTTCTTGCCTGCGTTTTGAAGCTGCGTGGTGGACATTGTGGGCTTTCCGTTGTTCTTTGCGACAATCTTGTCGCTGTCCCATAAGGTTCGGCCTGAACAAGTAATGACTTGTACGCCGGCCTTTTTGGCTGCGGCTTCGACTGCAGCATCTCTCTCGCGAGGATAGGCATCGGTGGCCTTTTCGAAAACCAGATGAGTTACCCCCCAGGCTTTGAAGATTTTGGGGAAAACAGTCTGAGGGGCTTCACGGAGCAAGAACAGCTTGGACTTGGAGTTGAGCTTGGTGATGGACGCTGAGAGATCATTCTGACAGTCGAGGCTATCAAAGGTTAGTAACAGGCGCCGGGATGAAGTACAACAGCTCAGGAGATGATTTTTTTTCTCGTCATATACTAACAGAAATTGCCATCTGTTGAGTCCACCTCGTGCCCGATACACGTAGTGAGGATCCCAAGTGAAGATCGGCCACAGAACTTCAGGGTCGAGGTCGAGAGCAGCCTTGAGAGCTGGGGAATCATGCAATCGCAAGTCCGTACGGAACCAATATATGACTCTTGCTTTTGCCATTTTTGTAGTGGAATTCGGATTGAATTGTGATGGTGATGGATAATAATAGAGTTAGGGGGAGTGATGGCAAACAGCAGGCATATTGTCTTAGTTGGCCATTTTTAAGATCCATGATGTCAGCGCTGAGAGCTTAGATCGGAAGCCGATAGCCATGCAGCCGCCGTCCGATGAATGGGATTTTTCCGAGTGGGTTTAATTGGGTGAAGATGATTTTGTTACGCACGAGTCGGAATTGGGGTTTCCTTATTGTGGAGGTCCGAAATGCGTGACGTTGGATTTCAACCTATTCCCAACTATCGAGCAAAGGGAAATAGCGTAAAGCAAGCAAAAGCAAAAAGGCGAGCAGGAAAAAAAAAAGGTCGGCAATATCTCCACTACAGCCTGCATACATTGTATATCATGCATGAAAACACCTATTTAATATGATGAATACCCTGTATCTCCTTTGTCAACCGATGTTGGATGAGATGCCGTCATCCTTTGCTCCTGTGCTTAGTGCTGGTAATAGCATTAGTAGATAAGGGGATGAGGCGTCTTGATAATAAGCAGATCGTTATGGGTGAAGTGGTAATGATAAAGGAGAGAAATTTCTCATGTGGGCTACTGTATGCATGTTAGAGGTTTTCCCGGATGAGGCTCTTGGGCCGTCAAAAAACAGAGTTGTAAACAAACATACCAATTCGTAGTACAATGCAGCCAGTGAAGCCATGAGAGTCAAGCACGTCAAGCTGTTCTAGTCAGAATTTGAGCCGTCTGTTTGTTTATGATGAGGATGGATCAAGATAAAATTGTAACAAGACACAGAATTTACTATGTGCGAGGGAATTGCTTTTGCCTTGGTCGAGATCTGTTTACATGGTGTTTTTGGATTTGCGACTTGCCAGCTGTTGCCAGCTGCTGCCAACTGCCAGCCAGCGGCTGCCAACTGTTGGCCAGCTGCTGTTGTTTGGTGGGCCAAGACAGCCCCGCGACCCCGCCAGCTGGCAGCAATTTTTTAGTGGACCACGATGGCCCATCTTGCAGTAGGGAGGGCTTTGGGGAAATGACTTGGGCCGCAACTCGGCAAGGAAACGAGCGCCACGGAAGCTTGCTTCCCATCTTCCAATAATAAGCCCACAAAGGCTGAGCATCACGAGTCTGACCGGCTGTGAGGCCCTCGTGAACGCTTGTACCGCACCGCACAGAGTATAACCTTGCGGATTCTGACTGGCTCTAGTAGATGCCTATTTAAAGCACGAAATCGCATACAAGACTTGTTGCCACCCACTGCACGTTCTCCAGCACTGGTAGCATATTCCACATACAGCGCGAGAGGCTATGGAAATATTATTTCACCGATTTTTGACAGCCGGGCCAGTCCACCACTTGAAGGCCTACATAGGCAAGTAAGTATACGGAGATGGCAGGCGGGAAGTAGATTGTATGTTCTGGCCGTTGTTGACTCAAAGCCTCTTGCAAACAAACAATACAATCCATGGCAACCAAGAACCAAGACGCGTTTGGGACGCGTCTCGAAAATAAACTTTGACCCCGCACCGCCAAAGGGAAATTGCTCCGATTCAACGTTGCGGGGCGGCCTCGGAACAAACCAGCATTCTCCATGTTTATCATCGAACAGAATCTCCTTGCGCCCTGATGACTGAGAATTTTGCGACGTCAATAAGTCGAATTCGGCCGGCCAACAGACCCGTGCATAGTGACTTGTCACCTTGCACTTTAGCCCGATGTTGACAGCTCGCTGGCTATTATCATGGTAGGACTATGAGAATCGAACAAGCCTTATCCGCACTTGCAGACCTGCAGGATGATTGACAACCGAAAATGCCCAACCAATGATAGCGCTGGTTCATTATTTGCTCTAGATATCATATGTGATAATGGCCGACTAGTCTGCACCTGATGTGGGCAAGGACGTGGTTCCAAATGGGTGCCAGTGACGACGTATCTGGCTAATGCGTTTCGCTGCGATGTACTGGAATGCAGCATGTCTTTGAATCGAGGCCAGTAGACGAACCGCTCGCTGGGCAGAATTGTTGATTACCATGAGACAAGACGGCTCGGACGAAAACCCAGCGACGCTCACCCGGAGGTTGCTGGTACGATCGGTGTTGCTCCCTGCATTTGATTCATCGGGGCCGCTGGACTAACTGACAATTATTACGTGCAGATGGCAGAGCCTAGCTCGTCCTGGAGCAAGAAGCAATCACGGTGGAGCGGACGAAGCAGAGCACGGCAGACCATGCGGATCTCAGCTCCGTGCGCAGTCTCCTACCATTTCTTTTTGTCCAGCGGTTCCTTGTCCAAACTGCCCATTCGAGAGCACCTCGTTTTTTATCCGTCCGACTGAGCCTTGCCACCCTTTGACTAGTGCGACGCGTCCTGTGTCCCGCACGCTCGATTTAGACATAAGGCATTCGTTCCCTCGCCACACCCATGGATGCCATGATGCATGATGCCTCCCCAGCTACCTATATTTTGTCAGTTTTCTCATCTCTCACCAGGAATTTTGTTCCTCGGTCGCATACCCAACTCTGTCACTTTTCCTTCGCTTCGCAAAATCCAGTGTGGTTTCCTCTTGGTCTGTACACATCTGCTTGGCCAAAACGTCCATCCATTCCTACTCCTCAAAATCGCCGACACGCTCGCTAGCCTCCCACAGACACCAACATCTTTGCATTCCAACCACAAAGATTGTACCGACTTGTTTACTCCGACCAGACCAGAAGCTCCCGATTTGCATCGAGTTTCTCCGACGGTTGCCATTGAGACAGAATCCTAGAAACCCCCGCACCAGTTGCCTGCGTTTGCGTCTCAAAGCACTGGCTGTCGCCAAGATCAACACCTGCGCCCACTCTATTCTCGTCTCAGCTGTGCCCGTTTCCACCCTTCAAACACGCAAGGACCAGATTTTCCCGACTCGCAGCTTCCAGAACTCCCTCGTTTGCGCATCCTTCTGCGGCTTCCCGAGTCGTGTTATTATCAGACGCTTCCGGGTCTCTCACCACTTACACCTTCACCTGCAGCCCTGGTCCCACCACCCTGTCCAACCTGCAGAAACAGCAAACATAACATTGGACCACAACATCAACAGGGTCCCTGCGTCTGTCGCGGAAATTCTTTGCATTCGAAAACAAAGCATTGCGCTCTCCGAGTCTTTCCCCGCGAGGGCTAGAGCAGCTCGCGGCGCTTTTCTGCCGTGAGGGTCACTTATAAACATGATCACCTCCATTATCTGCGCCAACGTTTCCTTGCCCCCCTCAACACAACCGTCTCTTACAATGAGTCGAATATCGCTTGCTATCCTCGCTGGCCTTGCCATCTGCACAACCGCTGGCGCGGCAGCATGCTTGGCCATGATATCCTTGGATCTATCACCTTTCCCCGCCATCCGTGCAGCAGCCATCGCCGCTGCCACTCTCCAGGGCACACTTCTCATACTGTTGTCTTGGCTCATCTCAGCGCATATCATGGTCAATGTACGCCAAATATCACGGCCCTATACCGGTATTGCTGTTGGCTTTGGAGTACTGGCGAGCCTTGCTTCCCTAGCTGCCGCCGCCCTTGCGCTGACATGGATGGAGACGTCCACCAACTACAACGATCACGTGTATTCGAACCGGTCAAAGATCATTGCTGTTTCCGTGATGCTAGCTCTCGCCGTCACAAGTCAGATTCTTTTCATGTCAGTACAGTTTGCTCACCTACGCTACGGGAAATTCGGCGCTCGCCACCTCTTCGCCTCGAGAGAAGCTTCGCCGTGGTCGCCCGCCACCCACGTCAAGTCTATTCGATATAGTCAGACGCTGCCACGCAAAAGTGACTCGGAAGAGTCGGAATCTTTTGGTTTGAAAGAAACCCCGCCCTCTCTGCGCAACAAGTTTGTGCAGGCTAGCCCTCTCAACCTCGCATTTCCACAAGCTGTTCGCCAGACCCCTTCACGGACAAGACTGCTGCACGCCAAGGACAGCGCCCAGAGTCTGGCGATGGATACAGCTACGCACCCAAATGCCACTCAGGAAAGCTTCGATACATGGGATACGTCATCTGTAGATGCACAGAACCGCCAGGCTGTCATGGAAGTATGCACATCGCCCATCACGAGCCCTTATAACTTGGAGCCGATCCCTGGCAGTCCACGAGGCAGCATCAATCCCGAAGACATGGTGTTCTTTGCACCACCGCGACCAATTTTGAAGCGCAGCCGCAGCCACAGTCCTGCAACGGGGCGTCTACCATTGCGAGGGAGAGCTCCCGCCAACCCCGACGAACTGCACATCCATCCGTTGTTCAGATCAGACTCTCCCAGCACACCACCTATCTTGACGCCCGGTACAAGGGTTGTAGCTGCGCCTGCCGCTGGCAAGATTCTTTTCCATCGTGCTTCGTCAAGGTCACTACCCCGTGTGCGTAGTGGGAGTCTGCCAGCCATGTCGCGCAGCCCATTTGCTCATGACTTGGACTCGGACAACCTGGAAGAAGAGGTACACAGCAAGCAAGATGCTCGGGAACAAGAAAGGAAAATGACACCCCCAGTTCCTGAATGGGTATTAAATAGCAAAGTGCCACCACCGATTCCGTACAAATCGGCGAGTCGCAGCTCCCTGCGGGTGTCTACAACGAGCTCTTTGCGGGTGTCTACTACCAGCTCTTTGCGGGTGTCTTCTGCGTGAATCACTGGCAATGGCTTTTGAAAATGGCCCTTTGGGGCTCGTCAAAGTCAAACGTTTTTTATTTATTTATTATTTTGTAATTTTGTCACAGATGGGCCGGGCCGAATCTGGATTGTACTTATATAATCACTGGATCTTTTACGAGCAGGCGCGCACACGATTTCAGCAAGCATTGGCGTTGGTGGGGAGGCTTACTATGTGTTCTAGGGGTTCATTTTTGGCTTTGGAGTATGGGAGCTCGTTGATTTTATACACGATATATATACGCAAGTTTCGCCCTTTCAATTGATGACCATGTGCGGTCAGACGAAATGGGGTCTTATTGTGATGACTTTGCTGACGCTCGATCCCATGACTATGTACTGCTACCAAGCGTGTACCGCAATACTCGCAGATACAGTTGGCCATGCAATTGTCCATGCAATTGTGCAGTGTATGTCGACATGTAGATGTGTACAGAGTACAGTCACAGAACAATACATACCTGCATGACTGGCTACAATCAATGATTCGTTGTCGTGTTGCGAGGAAAAAAAAGCTGCCCCACCAGACTTCGTCGTCAGTGGGTGATGCCTAACTAGCCACATCAGCCACAAGGCGATATGCTTACCTTCAAAGTTCACGAAGCGAGGCAGCACGTTCTGTCTGACCCTAGTTCAAGCCGCTTTTCAATAAAATAGAGACTTCTGGATTGTCTGATGAGCCAATCCTTGATTGTAAATTGCTTGTGACTTAATCGTGTGTTGTCGTTACCTCCTTCTTGTCCTTCCTGGAAAGGTGTCTCGAAAGTCTCCACCACACATTCAAGTCGAACGCCTCCACACCAAAAACGCAGTCAGGCCAGCCAGCCGAATGAAACTGCACCACCACTATCCACGCGCCAGCCATCATTAACCTGCCTTTTGCATGCAACAAGCCCAGGCTGACGATCTGTCTCTCGTACTGCCCGTCCTAGCAGCTCTCCTATACCGACCTCTTCCGCCCGTCATCATATTTCTCGCGCTCTGCCGTTCGTTTTTCCCGCTGCCGCAGCCGTCCAGCTGCCCCAAATACCGCCCATCATGAAGGTCACCTTCAGAGTATGTTTTGCCACCTCGACCATCGACATCGGTTCGGCCGATACTGGCACGCCATATTGCGACCGCCCGGTCATGGGACGCACATTGATACGACGCGAAGCTGAGAAGCTGACTCTCGTCTTGCACAGGATCTGAAGCAGCAAAAGTTCACCCTTGAAGTCGAGCCCACCGACCTGGTATGCAAGTTGCCGCTGCCCCTCGGGGCGGCTATGTCCCTTCGAGGCGCTTGCTGCCTGACTACCACCAACCTGATCCCGCGATACTAAACCATATTTTCCGTAGATCTCTGCTGTCAAGGAGAAGATCTCGGCCGAAAAGGGATGGGAGCCCAAACACCAGAAGCTCATCTACTCCGGTACGGACCGTCGAACCCCGCGTCATCTGCCCCGCCATTCCTAACCAACTCTTTAGGCAAGATTCTCAAGGATGAGGAGACGGTCGCCTCGTACAACATTGAGGAAAAGGGCTTCGTTGTCTTCATGGTGAACAAGGTGAGGCTCCTCCTCGTCGTTTCTGTTTCTCGCGCAAGCTTCTAACCTGCTCCCCAGCCCAAGGAAAAGCCAGCCACCGCCGCGTCCTCGGCCGCCGCTCCCCCCGCGACGCCGGCCCAACCTGCCACAAGCACTCCTGCCGTCCCAGCTGCTCCCAGCCAGTCGTCCGCCCAAAGTACTGCCCCCCCTGCCACGCCAACCCCCAACCGCAGCACCGATGCCGCGGCCCCCGCAGGCGGCGACTCGGCCGGCCTCACCATGGGCGCCGAGCGCGCAGCGGCCATTACCAGCATGGAGGCTATGGGCTTCGAGAGAAGCCAGATCGAGGCGGCCATGCGGGCTGCTTTCAACAATCCCGACAGAGCCGTCGAATACCTCTTGACAGTAGGCGCAATTTCTATTCGCCTCCAAATGTTCTCACTCGACTAACTGGTATGCCAGGGTATCCCCGAAAATATCCAGCATGAGCAGCAGGCTCGCCAGGCTGCTGCTTCTGCCCCCGCTCCAGCTGCTCCTCAGACTACACAGACACAGACCGGTGGCGATGAGGAGGGCGGGGGCGTCAACCTGTTTGATCTCGCCGCTCAGCACGGTGGCTCTGGAGGATCGCGCGGTGGTAGCGGCGACGCCAGCGGTGCCACGGCTGACCTCGGAAACCTGGATTTTCTGCGCACTAACCCTCAGTTCCAACAACTCCGCCAAGTTGTACAACAGCAGCCCCAGATGCTGGAGCCTATCCTGCAACAGCTTGGTGCCGGCAACCCTCAGCTGGCCCAGCTCATCGCCTCCAACCCAGACGCTTTCCTTCAGCTCCTCGGCGAGGATGCCGAAGACGACGTCCCCCTGCCTCCTGGCGCCCAGGCGATCTCCGTTACTGAGGAGGAGCGCGACGCTATTGAACGTGTACGTCACCGACCCTTACCCTTGCCATCCTTGTTGTTTAATGCTAATTGAACCCCGTAGCTGTGCCGCCTCGGCTTCGACAGAGACCAAGCTATCCAGGCTTACTTTGCGTGCGATAAGAATGAGGAACTTGCCGCCAACTTTTTGTTCGATCAGCCAGAAGACGATTCGCCACCCACGACCCAATAAAGGAGGATGGCAGCGAGCGTGGGATTTTGTTTTACGATAATGAGAAAGAAAGTTTTGTTACCCGACCAGGGAAATTTTATCAATTGCTAGTATTAGTTCCGACAAATCTTGCTCTTGAACGGCACAAGCCCGAGGGCTCGATAGCGGCGGGCGATCGTGTGACCAGTAGTGTTCGTTTGAAAGTAATCCTGCGAGAAATCGGAGCTTTGATGCGCAATTGATTTGAATTATTCCTGTCTAACGATAATCACTAAGCGGTATACGATAATTTCCAGATCTCTCTCTCTTTCTACTCTGTACAGACAACAAGGAAGTAATAACCCAATAGGGCAATCAGGGTATCGATCCATAATAAAGCGCAACGAGGCCATCACCACCAAAAAATTGGCAAAACAATAACTGTGCCCCTAAAAAGCAAGAAGCTGTAAAAATGTCAAAGATACTTGCGCCAAATCCAATGCAATTCATGCTCGTGCGAATCCAATAATCGTGAGCTCATCCAAACCCTTACTCGCCGGAACATCAGGAAGCCCAGCGTAGGGTCCCAAATTGGGAAAAAGCAATTGCGTACGCGGTCCCGGCTCTACCCGTCGTTGAGGATGGGCTCGCCGTTGAGGCCGTACTGCACCGTCTGCTTGCCCTTCTTCCCGGCCCGGCCCTTCTTCTTCTTCTTGGCGTCCGCGTCGTCGTCCTCGGCGAAGAGCTCCTCGCGCTTCTTGCGCATGATCTCGGCCTGCTCGTCCGCGACGCGCTTGCGCTCCGCCTCGTAGCCCTCCTCGACGCGGCGGTGCTCCGCCATGATGTCCTCGACGGGCTCGAAGCGGGCGCCGGTCAGCGCGCGGTACTCGTCCAGGTCCATGCGGGTCGTCTTCTCGCCGACGAGCGCGGCGTCGACGCGTGCCGGGTCGCGGCGCTCCTCGCGGTTGAACTTGAGCTTGACGTGGCGCCGCTGCTTGCCGGGGAACATGTGCGAGATCATCTGGAACTCGGTGCCGAACATGGCGAGCCCGCGGTAGAAGAGCTCCGTCTCCGCGTCGGTCCACAGGTTGGGGCCGCGCAGCTTCGAGGTCGTCATGAAGGAGGAGCTGGTGATGAGCCGCGTGAAGTCGTTCTCCTCGATGGTTTCCATGTCTTCCCCCGCGTGTGCGGCGGCGGCGCGCGCGTGCCGGTCCATAACCAGGGAGCTCTGGTCGACAACGATCTGCCCGTCGACGATGCGGAACTGCGGGCCGGCCGGGGCGGGACCGCCGGAGCCGCTGGCGCTGGGCGCGGTTGCGGCCTCGCCGTTTGCGCCGGGCGTCGAGGAGCCGGGCGTGCCGGCCTTGATGCGCTCCACCTGTTCGTCGAGGGGTGTTCCAGAGCGCGAGCCGTCTCCGTTGAGAGCCAAGCCCTCCTTACTGAGCTTGGCTTGTACTCGTGCCTGGCGCTCGCGCTCGCGGAGCTCGTCGTGACGGCTGAACTTCTTGCCAATGTGCAGGTCGCGCGTGAGGTCTGACATCTTGAGAGTCTGCAGATCGACCATTCTATTCTCGGAGTCGTCAGGTGTAGTTGATCGGGCTCGTCTCGCTCGGGCCGGAGCCTTGTCGGCGGCCGCGGCGGCCGTGCTTCGTTTCCTAGGCTTCGCAGCTGCGGGCGTTGCTTCACCCTCGGCAGCTGCGCTCTTTCTTGTTCGCTTCCTTGGTCGCGCCGTGGTTGCTTCGCTATCCTCAGCCGCCGTTTCAGCAGTCACGGCTGCTCGGCGCCTTGACCTTGTGGCTTTAGGCGCGGCGACAACCGGGGTCTCGACTTGCACCTCTGGCTGTGATTCTGATGCAGATGCAGATGCCTGTTGTTCTGTCGATGGGGGCGTTTCTAGCTGCCGTATCTCAACCACATGCTGTGTCTTCGCGGCTTGTGAGGCTCGTCTTTGTCGGGTTTGACGCCTCGTCCCTGGCGCACCGTCGATTTCCTTCGCAGCTGCGACAGAACTTTCTACGGGTGTGTCCTCGGCAATGGCCTCAACATTTATCCTAGCGGTCTCAGCTGACTGTTTGTACGTTGCCGCATCTTGTGTAGGTTTTGTTGTGGACGCCGCGCTTGATCGGCGACGCGGCTTTGGTTGTAAAGGCTCGGGAGCGGCCGAGAGTTCGGGAGCGGTCGAAGGCTCGGCACGTTGGGGTTCTGAAACGGAGGGCGGCGATCGTTGAAGTTCCGGAGCCTCAACAGGCACTTCCTCGACGACTTCGTCAACCAATACTGGCGGCTCAACAGGTTTCACAACCGGGGCAGGGGCTGGCGCGGGTGCGGGTGCGGCTGGCCGTGCTCTGACTGATGGAATCTTAGGTTTGAAGGCGGGCGCGCCCTTTTTCTTGAACATGGAACTCATTGTGGTTGATTATCGGATATTTGGCTGTTGGTATTGTTGGATTTTAGAATATGACCCTTGTTACATCTCGGGTGGGCTTCGGCTGGTCACCGTGATTTCTGGCTTGCTACGTTCCTAGATCGACTGTTCATGAGAAATTGCTGAGCGGGCTTCGCGATAGCCAGTTTAAACGGAGTTTAGCCGCTGCAAGGAGGCGATAAGAGCCACGCAGCAGTGTGGCTAGTGAGTTGCCAGTGGGTCAGCGGTGCATCTTTGATTTGCCAGCCAACTTGGAAATTTCAAACTCCTGGCTTGTCATCATCTTGTCTCTTCACCATCCGCGTCCTCGCGATCTTGTGTATGATCGCCTGCACGGCCAGCTACGGGACAAGACTCGGTTGTGTATCGCATGTTTGACGCAGGCGCTCGCTCTACAGCCCCCCAACGCGACCAATAAGGCCCCCCCTATTGGCGCTCTTCTGATGCCTGCAGTGACGGCCCCCTCGACGTTGCCTCGTACCTCCACGATTGCCAAGATGGAGGACAGGAAGAGGCCTGCCGTTGGCAGTGCTGATGATCTCGCGCCACCGACTAAGCGGGTTGCCATCAATGGATCCAAGCCCAGGGACGACGCTCCTGAGATGAAAGAGGAGAGCTGGATTGAAGTAAGTGTCGCGCGACACCCGCTGCGTCCCCAACCCGATACTTTTGCGCTTTCTATGGGCTTTCAATCCCTGTCCAAGGAGTAGCGATACACTGAATATTCTGTGCCATCGCTTTCACCAGCGCTGGGTCGGTGCCGCGATGTTTACGCACAACGTGCGGTTGTTGTGCGCCCGCTTCACGCCACATTCCCGTTTCACCCGTGCACACCGATTCGACTGCCGCAAAGCGCTGTCAGAAGCAAGACAGATATTATCAGATTTGTCTTGAATGCTAACCCAATTCTTGAAGGCGTATACGAAGGGCGCCATTTATCGCCAGATGCAAGAATATAGTCGCAGAGCCGCCACCGCAGAATCACGATTGGAGGAAGTTCATAAACGAGCCGTTCACCACGATGATCACATCCGTATTATTGATGCATGGTGGCAGCAGGTAAGCCAAGAACTGGCCGATTTTTCACCACCAGAGTCTAACGCATGTGTCAGGTTCTCGAAGAAATCGAGTTGCTAGCCGACCCCTCTCTTCAGAGCAAAAAGCTGGATGGTAACACCGCATACTTCCCGAATCCAGTGGCTCGGACACTAACATATACAGGCCCGCCGTTTTTAAGTAGCGTTTCCTTTAAAGATTTGCAACACTTTCAAAGTCACCTACAAGACAAGGGGAAAGCCATCAAAAATAAGACAGAAGACCTTCTTCAGCGAGTCGCCGCACTTCGAGGAGAAGTAAAGCCTGAGACTGCGACCCTAGAAGGGAAAATAACAGGGCTCCTGGCCTCTCAAAAGGACTATCTTCTTAAATTGGATCGACTAAACAGCGAGAAGGATGCGTTATCAGAGCAGCTTAATACCGCCACACTACGATACTTCAAGGCTGAGAAGAAGCTGGACCGTGCCAAGAGCTCACAGGTGCAAAAGTTGGAACAGCAAGCCTTCGCCAATGCCACACGACCACCCTCTGCTACAAAGGAAAATTCGGAAGAACCAACGCCTTCTAATGGCGCTGGAGCAGAGCTACTTTTAAAGTACGAAGAAACCACAGCGGCGGCTACGAAACAGAAGGAGCAACTCGACAACCTACTAGGGGAGGTGCGAACTTTGCAAGAAGAAAACTCGACACTTAAGGCCAAACGCGAGTCCTGTTCAGATGAGGAGTTTGTCAGGACCGACGTTTTCAAGCAATTCAAGGGCCAAAACGAAGAGCTTATCAAACGCATCAACAACTTGGAGGCAACAAACAAGCAGCTTCGAGAGGAGGCTGAAAAGCTGCAAGCCGAACGAACGACATATCGATCGCAACTGGAAAACGAGGCTAGCCAAGTCGCTGCGGAACTGGAGGCTGACATTGCAGCCAGAGATCAGGATCTCGCACGTGTTCGATCGGCTCGAGATGAGATTCTAGCCGAGAACACGCAACGAAAAGCAAGCATGGAACAAGAGAGACAGTCCTTGAAGCATATGAAAGACCTCGTATCTGCGAAGGAGGACCGCATTTCTGCGCTGGAGTCTGAGATTGCAAGACTGAGACCGGCTTCCGCCGAGCAAGTCACGACGGATCTTTCTGAGATGTCTGAGGATGAACTTCGCCAGAAATTTAAGAAACTGGAGAAGGATTTCCAGGCCATCAATCATGAACTGCCGTCGATAGAAAAGGCGTTCAAGAAGATGAGGGACTTGGGGCAGACGAGAGTTATGGACTTTGCAGGACTGGAGGAGAAGATGCAACTACTAATGGCGGAAAAGAATAAGGCGGACCAAAAGTACTTTGCGGCACGCAAAGACGCGGATACGCGAAACAACGAAATACGGGCCTTGCGCCATCAAAACAGCAAAAGCGCCGAGCTTATTGCGCAGTTGAAGGATCTCGAGGCGCAAAATCGCACGTTACTGGGCAACTTGGAAAAACAAATGAGTGATTTGCGCCTGACAAACGCGACTTTGGTGGTTGAGAACAAGAAGATGGAGGCGGCCACGGTGGATGGAACGCGTCGAGTCGAGTCCTTGAATAAGCAGATTGCGGAGCTCTCGAGTCTGGTCAAGGCGAGAGATTCGGCATCGGCCGTTATCAAGGAGAGGAATACCGTGCAAGAGGCCGAGGTGGAGAAGCTCAAGGTGCGAGTTGAGCACGCGCAGAAGGACCGTGATAATTGGAGAAGCAAGGCGCTAAGCAACTCGTCGGAAGAAGAGGAAATGTTGCGAACGTTTGCCCTTTGCACCATTTGCCGCAACAACTTCAAGAACACAGCGCTCAAGACGTGTGGCCATCTCTTCTGCAGCAAGTGCGTAGAGGACCGCATCAGCAACCGCATGCGCAAGTGTCCAAGCTGTTCCAGAGCATTTGATAAAATGGACGTCATGCCTGTCCATCACTGATGGTACCTCTTTCGAACATGATGGTCTACCTTTCCAATACGAGAACATACGAGAGCTGCGCGATGGCGGAGGATAGCCCGAGGGAGCAAGGGGCAATTTAGTAACGGAACGGGATGATGTCGATTTCCCTCAATCAGGGAGGGTATGGAGAGTTGACGAGCTATTTTATTCCGACCCCACTACAATATGGCGTTTTACGGCACACAACAGAGAATGGAGTTATTTTTTTTTTCTGGAATTCATTGCTTTGTATATTCTTGGACTTTTGGAGTTTGCCTCTTTCTTGTCCCGGCGGGGAACTGGGCTGTATACTACTTGTGTACTTTGTGTGGTTACTTTTTTGTACAATGGATCTGGGCGAGCAAGGGATAGGGATTTTTTTTTCTTCTTCCTGGTGTATGAGGTGTATAAAGGCAAAGATGGGCTATTCCTTTTCTTCTTGTTTCTCTGGCATCAGGGATGCGGCGCTTGAATCGATGGACAAACGAAGGGAGGTGTTTGGCATGATTTGGATAAAGAAATAAATATTAGTAATTGATGATGAGCAATGGCGGTGAAGCGAGTTTTTTTGGTATTGTACAATTCACTTGATTATAATAGCCACTGCGACTCAATTATATCGCTTGCTCCCTTGTGGTATTGGATCTCATCTGCGCCTAGTCGAGCCGAAGCCGGTGCTCTCGTGTCTTTCGCCCGAGCTTCCCCCGCGCGCACGACCAGAAGACGACGAGGGGCCTGCCCAGGAGTCGCCGCCACCCCATCGCGAGCCGGAGCCGCCGTAGTAGTTGTTGCCGCCCCAAGGCGAGTAGTTGTTGCGGTTGTTGTCGCGGTTGCGGCCGCCGGCGAGGTAGGAAGCGGCAGCGCCGCTGGCGAGACCGGTCCAGAAACCGGGCCTCCAACCCTGCTGCTGCTGCTGCTGCTGCTGCTGCTGCTGACTGCCGCTGCCGCTGCTGCTACTCGAAGACGGCTTGTAGCTGTTGTCTGGGCCTGGGTAAGGCGGCGGAGGGTCGTTGCGTGGACCCCAGCCGCCGCCACCTCCCGGGCCGTCACCACCACCACCACCACCACCGCCGCCGCCGTATCGTCTAGTCGTGTATCCTTGTCTTCTGTTGTTGGTCCCCGAGCCAGCCACGCACGCCGAGTACGCGATCCAGGCGAATACGGCGACGAAGACGAGGGCAAACAGCCACGCGGCGGCGTCCATGCCGTCGCCGCCGCTGCCACCGCCGCCGCCGCCGCCCACGAGGTGCGGGTAGCGGCGCTCGCCGCGGTCGGTGAGGGCGAGGGTGTACTCGACGCCGCAGCTGCCGCGGAGCACGTAGGGGTCGTCGGGGCCGGCGTAGCCCTCGCAGACGACGTCGGTGGCGCCGAGGCGCAGCTCCGGGGGCAGGGCGGCCTCGCAGCTCCACTCGACGTCCTCGTCGCCGTAGGAGGAGCCCTGGTTGGTGCAGCGCATGAGGTCGACCTGGTGCAGCGCGCAGAGGCGGCGGTCGGCGGCGACGCACCGCAGCTGCGGGATGGCGCGGACGCGGCGGTGGGTGGTCTTGGCGCCGTCGCCGCGGAGGGTGAGCGTCCGCACGGAGGAGAGGAGCACGGCGTTGGAGGAGGGCGGGGGGCGCTGGGCGGAGGCGGCGGAGGTGCCGGAGAGGCCGAGGCCGAGGGGGAGGAGGAGGAGGAGGGCGGGGGTGATTTGCATGATTTCTTGCAGGCGCGTCGGGAAGCCGGGGGGGTCGGGGTTGAGGTTGATGAGGAATGTGGGAGTTTGATGACGCTGCTGTTTGTTCTCGGCAGCCAGGTGGGTAGTATAAGAGATGGATCGCCTTATATCAGCCTCTTCCCAGCAAATACGAGGGACCAGCCAAGAAATATCTTTTGCGAAATGAAATTTGTAAAAATCCCGTGTATATTCAATCAAGAATGTGTGAGTCGAGAACCAAGAAAAGAAATTCTAGCAAAGGTGCGGCGGCTAGTGATGGCGTCGCAAAGAGTCGCCTCTCTTTCTTCTAGAGGACACCATGTCCATTGTGCCCAAGGCGGCAAGACGGGGGCGCGATGACGAATAGAGTGCGCAGCCAGCCGCCACGCATACGGTTTGTGAGAGGAGAGGCTATTGTGTTTTTTTTTGTCCTTTTATTTTGGGGGGCTGATCAGAATTTGATACGCCTCGTACAACCGGGAAATAAGGAAGAAATAATTTTGTCCATTGTGAGAGCAGGGGTGGCGTGCACACAGTGAGTGAGTGAGTGCGAGTGAGCGAGTACGGGAGTGAGAGAATGCATGAGTGAGTAGGTGGGTGAGTGAGTAGGTGAGTGAGTGAGAACTGAGTAGTAATAATAAGACGGTGATGAGTGAGAGATGAGCGTAGCCGCCAAACGAGGCCGGCACGGGCGGCTCATTTTGCAATACAAAGATTAAGAGTCCACATTTGGCATCCGTCTATGAATGAGCATTATCCTCGGCGCATCTCCCTGCTGCTTGATGCCGCGGTGCCAGCTGAAATCATAAAGCCTCCTAAACAATAGCATATCCCTTTGAAGCTGTTGATGCCGCGGTGCAAGTTTATTCGAGCCTACCTACTCGATAGCTAGCTACAGGAGGCGCGGCATGTCGCTTTTATTACTTACTCATTCTTCCCAATAATAGCCATAATCCTTCCTTGGGGCCCGCATAGCTGTCATCAATCATCAATGCGCTCAACCCCCTGGGCGGCACGCCCGGAGCTGATACAGGTACAATTGGGCTCCTCCTTCAGTTCTTGTCTGGTCGTGAGCACGGCCTTGATATTACGACAAGTGGTGGTTTGTCATGATAAGTAAGTTGATCGACAAGATCAAGACAAATCAATGCATACATCCTGGTGGTCATCTTGGGCAAGAGACCAAGAGAATTCGATGGTCCACAGCAAACAACTCCTTCAACGCACTAACAAACAGACTTGGCCAACCAATCTGAATCTAGACTCTCGCCAAGCCACGATGCCACTCAACATGAGGCCATGTCTGCTGGCCCGCCTACCAGGTTCTTGTTTCACAGCCGTCATGCCCAGGCAGGCTGAGTCTGCATGGCTCATGACGAGTTGGGACGAGCCCCAAGCTCAAGACGACTCAAACCAGCCAGCTGCATGCTCCCTGACTCGCTCATCTCAGAGCTAATCAAGTAGAGAAGTGGGTAGCCTGCATGAGCTGCTGCGGAGAACAGCAAAGACACGGCATATTGACTCGCCCGTCCACGGCAATCCCGCCGACCTCATCCCACACGCTGCTATCCCGCTCTCTTCCTTGTCACTTACAAACCTCCCAGCCAACACAAGTGCCTGCAGACCCTACAGGCTGGTCAAGGCGAATTTTCCGAGTAATGATTAACCTTTGACAGATTAATACTTGACGCGCTATTGTATACTTGCTGTAACAGTAATGGAGTTCATTTTAGACCTTAATGCCCACCCGTGTCGAGGCCTATAAAATTGATGCCATCCGCTCCTTGACCCGTGACCCCTATCCAGCAGCAGCACAGTCGTCAAAAAGGAATTCAGTCTTTTCATATACTCTACCTCCTCCGTTCTCTACCGACGCGCTCTAACAACTGCACTTCACCACAGCCGCCATCATGGTCTCTTCTTCTCTCCTCCTCGCCCTGCTCCCGGCCGTGGCCGCCGGACCCCTGGCCTGCAAGGCCCCCGAGCCGAAGCCAACCCGTCCGGGTGCCTGCAAGCCCTCCTGCAAGACCCCGGCTGAGACCTTCACCATCAAGGCCAAGAGCCTGTACCCCGAGAACGCCGACTTTGACAAGTCGCGCTGTGTCACTTATATCTCGTAAGTTGGAAGAAGAAGAAGAAGAAGAGGAAAAAGAAAGAGGAAGATGAAGAGGGAGAAGAAGGAGGAACAGAAAGAAGAAAGAAAAGAAAAATACATAGTCCGCATAAGCACCTTCCCACTAACACAAAATACAGGAACCTGTACAACAGCACCGTCACTGTCTACAACGCTGCCGACAACACCGTCTCCAAGGTCCTCACCTTTGAGGGCATCAGCCAGGTCCTGGCCTACCACATCTCGGGCCTGCAGCGCGATGCCAAGCACGACATGCTGACCATCAGCGCCAACGCCGGCGCCGCCTTCGACACCCCGGGCGCCGACGTCTCCGGCACCAACATGCTCCTCCAGTACGACCTGGCCAAGGGCGCGCTGGCCTGGCAGAAGAACCTGACCGAGACGACCGAGGGCATCTTCGGCGGCTTCCAGGACATGGAGCACGACGGGGAGGGCAACGCCTTCGTCATCGGCACCTACCCGAGCAGCATCCTCAAGGTCAGCGCCGACGGGCAGACGGTCGACAAGTGGTACGTCTCGGACAAGACGGCGGAGAAGGTGAAGCCGCACGGCTTCACCGGCATCGCCAAGCTGGACGACCGGACCGTGCTCGTCACCGACGGCGAGAAGGGCAAGCTGCTCAAGTTCGACCTGACGGCGGCCAAGGGCGAGCCGGTGGACGTCCCGATCGCCGGCGGCGCTCGCATCGGCACGGACCTGGACGGCGCGTACCTGCCGCCCATGTTCAAGAACGAGGTGCTGCTCGCGTCGGACAGCGGCGTCGGCACGGTGGTGCTGCGCTCCAAGGACGGGTGGAAGACGGCCGAGAGCCTCGGCGTCATCCCCATGCCCAAGGAGATCAAGGATGACAAGGGCTACTCCGTCGCGACGGTGCAGGTCGGCAACCGCATCAAGGGCGTCACCGAGTACTTTGAGGACAACGACGCCGCCAACGGCAAGTACCTCACCCGGGAGGACTACCCCTGGTACGACATCACCGATGACGTCAAGAAGCTGGTTGTTTAGGTGAGAAGGGGGGCAGGTTGTTTGTAGGATAGAGGCCGAGGCCTGGGCCATTCTCGGGTTCAGATGAGCGGTCCTCGCTTGATCAACATGGCCTTTTAGAATTTCTTTACAAGTTATTGGACCTCTAGCACTGTCAAGTTTTTAAACACGCTCTTTTTTTTTGAAATTTACTAAACCATTTTCCATCCCAATGATAATTATAGCCAACCGATGGCAGTGTGTGTCCACCGTGATGGTCAAAAGGTCAACGGTCACATGACAACGTGGCTATCAAGATGAGTGAGATTATTCCCGAGGCGCAGTTATGACATGTGAGATGTGGCGTGCCATATGTTGTGCAACCCCCTTCAATCATGCAGGTGGCCAAGTGCAGGGCTTTTCTGTCGATCCTGTAATGCTGCATAAATTCAGCCACGAAATGCAACCATGCATTAAATTCAATGCATTGCTTTCATGATTTTCCGACGAACGACGTATCCGACGAGCAAGATTTGAAGAGAGGAGCTACCCTGGAGCTGGACATGGGCAGCCTCGCGTTGGAGTTGAGCTACCCTAGAGTGGGACATGGGGGCTACCTACCCTAGAGTCGGACATGGACCACCGCAAGTGGGCAATGAGAGTACACGAGTGAGCGAATAGATGGGACGAGGCTGTACAGCGTAGCTACTGCACGACAGGCACGTTGATAATAATGGCCCTTTTCATGGTGTCAAGGTGTTACTACGATATGCAGTCGACGAGATTGAGAGCAAAGTCTCTGGTAGCACAAGGTTGCGCAAAACTGGCTGGGCAGGGCATCGATGTATGCAGAGAACCGACACAGCGGCCCAAGGCGGGAAGGCAACATGTACAATGGAGCAGGATGAGGCATGGCTGCGATGAGAGGACTGTGCTACGCGAGGGGCCGAGGGCCGTGATACGAGATGCCGCAGATGCAGAGATGGAAAGACAGCGAGCGGGTTGGACGTGGGGATCCGACATGTAACAGGAACGGTAACAAGAAGAGTAAGAAGGAGGGAGAGGGAAGATGCAAGAACAAGCGAATCGCGCGTCAAACCGTCTCACAGTCTCAGTGAGGAGAAGGGAAAAAAACAAGATGGGAAAAAGGGCGAATATCGAATGAACCATGTTTCACATTCTGTGTGTGTGGTTTGCTGCTCGGTGCGGATGGCTGAGACAATAAACAGGGAAGAAGAGGAATTCCATGGGCGCGCCAAGACAAGACACAGAGAGAGGTGTGCTGGAGGCGATGTACGGCAAGATGCATGTAGTAAGAGGGAGGGAATATTCTAGAATCGATCGAGGCGAGATGCAGGACAAACGATTGCCATGCCATGGGGATTTCAATGTCCATCTAGAAGCAAAGAGAAGAGGCAGCTGAATTACTCTCTCTCTCTTACACACACACACACACACTCTCTCTCTCTTATTTATTAGAATTAGACTTTCCACGGCTCGGACACTTGGACGGACCCGAACCCGGGAAAACTGGGTCAAGCCAGCCCTGGGACGACAGGGTTCTGGGTCAGGTCAGGTCAGGTCAAGTCAGGTCAGGTCAAGTCAGGCAGGGTGCGTGTTGGGAAAAAAATTGAGGGGAAAAAAAAGATGAAATTCCTTGTGTCGAGGGAGCAATTTGCCAACTCTTGAGAGAAAAGTTGTATTCCCTGCTGGCGTTGAAAATCTAGGAAGGGGGCCTGATGGGGTGTGACAGAGTGTAGAGTGGCGAGTGTAGAGTGACGAGTGCAGGGTTGACGAGTGACGAGTGATGAGTGACGAGACAGGTGTGCTCGCTTCTTGAGTAAAACAAAAAAGACAGATTCGGCGGCTGGCCGGATCGAGGGGGATGTTGTGCAACCTCTGCAGTACATATGTGTACGTTGGTACGTTGTTCCCAAGGTGAGCAAGACTATGTACGTGTTGCTAATAATAACGGTCACCGAGATGAGATGGTGGTCTCCCCAATGACGAGCCAAGCCAGCTTGCAACCATGTATGGAGTCTCTCTCTCAAGGGCATATTAATACATGGCAAACACTGCCTGTAATGCCACTGGCAATGCCACCCCGGGCCCGGCCGCCGGAGATTGCGGATCAACCTGTTAACGACTCACTTCAAGTCGGTGTCTAATTATTGCCGGATTGGTACCGGTGCAGGGCTGTCAAGGATATTTCTACATCCCAAACCAAGCCAAGTATAACGAAGAACTCTTGGCAGGCTGTGGTGTTGAACGATGCTATGCCTAATAGGTGAACATTGGGCGACATTACGTAGTTGCTCTACTCTAGGTAGTTGCCTATACAGTAACATTTCGTGATGGTGCAGGGGAGTGAGTGTATTCGGACAAGACAGTGTTTTCCTGAATCATTTCATTCTCGCTCTCATTCTCATTGTATTTATTTTCTTTTTTATCATCCCCCCTACACCCACCCCCAAAAAAAACCATCGACTCTGACGAGAGAAGAACGGATGGCGCTATCAAGGGCTGTGTACATACATACACAGCGGCTCACTGCTGGGTACAGATCCCAGAGGCGTCGTTTAAACCATACGGTCCCCACAGCCCAGTGGATGACGATATTACTGACAGGGATAGTTTTTTTTTTATTATATAATTACATTTTCTTTTTTTAATTCTACAGTACTCTTCATCATCCTCGAAAGTGCATCCCGAATTATAGTGGCGATTTAGTGCCCGGCGGACTTGGCCAGAGTCCGTAGGGCCGTTGGCTGTAACAAGGTTAGTATCAAGGGATGAAAGAGTTACAACGGACCGAGGTAGCCGCATTAGTACCTTAGGTAGGTAGGCTACATCGTAGCCGTTGTGTTAACTTTGACAAGCCCGAGTGTGATGGCGACACTGAATGCCAACAGGACACCAGGCTGAATGACAGACACTCTGATTTCATTACACCACTTTTTTTTTTCCCGTCATGATTGTTTGTTTGGTGGCGCTGGTGCCTACGCGGCTGCGAGCAACAGTACGTAATTGCGAGCTGGGTCGTGTGGCGGTTTAATTCGTAGCAGAGGTCCACTGTAAGACGGCTGGCGCTGCCGGAACGGTGGCTCCAGTGGCGGGCCTCGCTCCTTCAGCGGTCAGCCGTCGACTTTTAGCGGATGCTTCTAGCGGACCTGTAGGTATGTAGGTACCTAGGTAGGTACCTATCTGCAAGGCTGGCTGCCAAGACCCCTTCTGATTTTGGGGCATCGTATTCCGCGTATTGAACATTATTATCCATCTTGTTATGTACTAACAAATCTCCAATCCCCGTCCATCATCACCACCCCATCACCAACTTGCCACCAACTTCTATTCCCACACATATCGCCGGCCATGCCTAAAAAAAAAAAAAAAAAAAAAAAAAGGCCAACTCCGCACACACCCCAGTCCATCTTCAGCATCTCTCGGCACCCCTCCATCCCATCTCCACGTCCTGCCATCCATCTACCCATCTCTCGTCCTATCCGACTCGCCTCGTTTGCTACGCAACAGCAGCCAGCATTTACTGCCCCAGCACTGTAGGTACGGACAAGGCTTCCTCACCCATCTATCTCATCAAACCCACACACCTGCTAACCCGGCCACCGTTGATGACTGAACAGCTAGCGCTTCTCGTTTCCACGCAAACAGGTCATCCATTCGAAGCCGCGCCTGTTTGTTCGGGTCCCGGACTTCTCCTCGGGCCCATGCCTCAACCTCAGACCGACCCGGCTACGCACGTCCGCACCTTTTCTAAAACTCTCGTCGACGCCGGCCATCTAACGCTGACTTTGACTCTACTCCCCCGCCAGCTCCTGCTCCTAAACTAGGTAGGAGCTACCAATAACCTACCTGACCTGACCTCTCCTCGCACGGCCCGGTATAATACACGGGCGTCGTTTCCAACCATCGCCTCCACGTCACACCCCTCCCTCCCTCCCTCCCAGTCCTTCAACTGCCTAGTCCGACTCTCTCTCCGAGTCCGACTCCCCTACTTCTCATCCTCTTCGTCTTTGCTGCCAATACTCTTCCTCTACATCCTCGACGACTTCAACTCGATTGTTCTATTCCCTCTTCTCGCTCCTCGTCTTTAATCTTACTCGGCCGCAATCACCCATCCGTTACACACCCGCCGGATCCAACACACACCCCTTTCGACCCTTCCACAAGCGCCCTCTATTTCTGTCTCGTCTCACATTGCACAACTGCGCCAGTTTATACATTTCGTCTCTCCCTGGCCCAAAACAGGCAACCGGCGCGCTTCATCAATTGCTCCCAAAATCAACTACTTTACAAGATACATTACGTGCCAGTCCCACGTTGTCCGTCTGTAGTGGCTTGTGTGACTCGCCTGCCACCACCGCGGCCTGCTTTCGCTTCGCTACGACTGCGCTCAAGCTTTCTGTTAGTCCTGCTCCCGGAATGGTGGCCTTTTCTGACCGAGACATGCCACCATATTTCCCACCTCTCTGAATTTCTCTCCTTGCATATTTCGTGCTGCTGTCCGCGGCGCCTTTACCCTCCCGGCTTGCCATACAGCGCTGACCTTTGCGACGTTGTTTGCTCTAGCTTCCGCCGACCCTTTGTTGCGCCCGCGCCAGAATCCCCGTTCTTCGGCGCCAGAATTCCTCGGCTGCCCTTTCATCTCGCCCACCCGTGGCTTGAAGCTGTCAACTTCAACTCGCATCTAGCTTCGCTCATTCGCTTCGCAGGCCTGACCTGCCTCTACCCTCGCCCTCCATGGCACCGCAAAGTTCAGAAAAGTCCTGGCAGCCTCACGAAACGCCTCGGTTTCCTCCTCGTTCCTCCTCCCTACCCGTCTCCAGTCACGGCGACTCTTCCGACCCCGACAACCGCCCGCTCGAAAAGGTAGACACCAAGCTCGCGAGTCCTCCCAAGACCGCCAACCCCGAGGACCTCTACGCTCACCTCCCAGAACATGAGGCCGAGGTTCTCAAGAGACAGGTCGACGTGCCTACCCTCACCAAAGGCGCTGGTGTCCTCTACCGTTATGCCTCTCGCAATGACAAGATAATCATCTTCGTCTCCGCCATCTGCGCCGTCGCCTCTGGCGCTGCCCTCCCACTCATGACCGTCGTCTTTGGAAACCTACAGCGCGTCTTCCGCGAGTTTTTCTTCGGAGGCACACTCACATACGATGGCTTTGTTGACGAACTTACCAAATATGTCCTCTACTTTGTCTACCTCGGTATCGGCGAATTCATTGTTACTTACATTTGCACCGTTGGCTTCATCTACACTGGTGAGCACATCTCTGCCAAGATTCGCGAACACTACCTGCAGGCCTGTATGCGACAAAACATTGGCTACTTCGATAAGCTTGGCGCCGGTGAGGTTACCACCAGGATTACCGCAGACACCAACCTCATCCAAGACGGCCTCTCGGAAAAAGTCTCTCTCACCATTGCTGCCCTTGCCACCTTTGTCACTGCCTTTGTCATCGCCTTTATCAATTACTGGAAACTCACTCTCATCCTCTCCGCTACCGTTTTTGCCCTCGTCCTCAACATTGCAATTGGCTCTAGCTTCATGCTCAAACACAACAAAGCCTCTCTAGAGTCCTATGCCGAGGGCGGCTCTATTGCCGAAGAAGTTTTTAGCTCCATCAGAAATGCTATTGCCTTTGGCACTCAGGAGCGCCTTGCTAAGAAATACGACAAGTACCTGGGCCAGGCCGAGTACTTTGGCTTCCGTGTCAAGAGCGCCATGGCTATCATGGTCGGTGGCATGATGCTCATCCTCTTCCTCAACTACGGCCTGGCCTTTTGGCAGGGAAGCAAGTTCATTATCGAGGACATCATTCCCATCAATAAGATTCTTACCATCATGATGTCCGTCATGATTGGTGCTTTCCAGCTCGGCAATGTTGCTCCCAACATGCAAGCCTTTACCACGGCTGTTGCCGCCGCTGCCAAGATTTTCAACACCATTGACCGCCCCTCTCCGCTTGACCCCTCGACCGAAGACGGCGCAAAGATCGAGAACATCATGGGCAACATTCGCCTCCAAAACATATCTCACATCTACCCCTCCCGCCCCGAGGTTCGTGTCATGTCCAATGTCAGCCTAAGCATCCCTGCCGGCAAAACGACGGCTCTGGTAGGCGCTTCTGGCTCTGGAAAGAGTACGATTGTCGGTCTCGTTGAACGATTCTATTCCCCTGTCCAGGGCAAAATCTATCTTGATGGAATCGACATCTCCACTCTCAACCTCAAGTGGCTTCGCCAGCAGATGGCTCTTGTCAGCCAGGAGCCTACCCTCTTCGGAACAACCATCTTCAAAAACATTGGTCACGGTCTGATCGGAACGGCTGCCGAGCATGAGACGGAGGAAAGACGACGGGAGCTCATCATCGAGGCCGCCAAGATGGCCAATGCCCACGACTTCATTTCTAGCCTGCCCGAAGGTTACGAGACCAATGTCGGTGAGCGAGGCTTCCTCCTCTCTGGCGGTCAGAAGCAGCGTATTGCTATTGCTCGCGCCGTCGTCTCTGACCCGAAGATTCTTTTGCTCGATGAGGCCACTTCAGCTCTTGATACCAAGTCGGAGGGTGTTGTTCAGGCTGCCCTTGAAAAGGCTGCCGCTGGTCGAACCACCATCACCATCGCTCATCGTCTCTCCACCATCAAGGATGCCCACAACATTGTCGTCATGTCTGAGGGTAAGATTATCGAACAAGGCAACCACGACGATCTCATTGAGAAGCGAGGCGCATACTTCAATCTCGTCTCCGCCCAAAATATCGCCGCCGCGGAAGAGCTCACCACCGATGAACAGGCTCAGCTGGAAGAGGAAGAGATGGCTCTCATTCGTGAGAAGTCCAACAACCGTACTAACTACCGTGCCTCACGGTCTGACAACCGTGTCCCACGATCTGACAACCGTGCCTCGCGGCGTGCCTCACGACGTGCCTCACGGTCTAACAGCCGTGCCTCACGGTACGATGCTGACCCTGACGACAACATTGCTGATAAGTTGAACCGGAGCTCGACTCGAAGGTCCGTGTCTAGCATGATGTTGCAGAACAAGACGACGACCGATCGTCAGAAAAAGGATAGCCTCGGAACGTTGATCAAGCTCATTGCCTCCTTCAACCGCCCTGAATGGAAGCGGATGCTCCTTGGCTGTGCCTTCAGCATCATCTGTGGCGGTGGAAACCCAACCTCTGCCGTCTTCTTCGCCAAGCAGATCACCACGCTCTCCGTACCCATCACTCCCGCGAATCGTGGCCAGGTTAAGCACGACTCGGACTTCTGGAGCTCCATGTTCCTCATGCTGGCTTTTGCACAGTTCATCGCGTTCAGTGTCCAAGGCGTTGCTTTCGCCATGTGCTCGGAGCGCCTCGTTCATCGTGTTCGCGACCGGGCATTCCGATCCATGCTTCGCCAGGACGTTGCCTTTTTTGACCGCGAAGAGAATACTGCCGGTGCTCTCACCTCGTTCCTTTCCACCGAGACCACGCACGTTGCTGGTATTAGCGGCGTGACCCTGGGCACGATTCTACTGACGGCGACCACATTGATTGCATCCTGCACCGTCTCTCTCGCTATTGGATGGAAGCTCTCGCTGGTCTGCATCTCGACCATCCCTGTTCTTCTTGGATGTGGCTTTTTCCGCTTCTGGCTTCTTGCCCACTTCCAGCGTCGATCCAAAGCCGCGTATTCTTCGTCTGCCTCGTATGCGTCGGAAGCCATCTCCGCTATCCGTACCGTCGCCTCGCTCACTCGCGAGGATGACGTTCTCGCGATTTACCAAGAGTCTCTTGCCGCACAGCAGCGCCGCAGTCTGATCTCGGTCGCCAAGTCGAGCGCTCTCTACGCTGCCTCCCAGTCGCTTGTCTTTCTCTGTCTTGCTCTTGGTTTCTGGTATGGAGGTACTCTGATCGGGAAGCGCGAGTACAGCATGTTCCAGTTCTTCTTGTGCTTCATGGCCATCATCTTCGGTGCCCAGTCCGCAGGCACCGTCTTTTCCTTTGCCCCAGACATGGGCAAGGCCCACGGCGCTGCTCAGGAGCTCAAGACTCTGTTTGACCGAAAGCCTACCATTGACACGTGGTCTAATGAGGGCGAGCCCGTCACTGAGGTTGAAGGCACTCTGGAGTTTCGCGATGTTCACTTTCGCTACCCCACCCGCCCCGAGCAGCCCGTCCTACGTGGCCTCAACCTGACTGTGCGCCCCGGCCAGTACATTGCTCTTGTTGGTGCTTCCGGCTGTGGTAAGAGCACTACAATCTCACTCCTTGAGCGGTTTTACGATCCACTTGCTGGCGGTGTTTATGTCGACGGCAGAGAAATCAGCACCCTCAACATCAACGACTACAGATCATTTATCGCTCTCGTTAGTCAAGAGCCTACTCTGTACCAGGGCAGCATCAAGGAGAACATTCTTCTAGGCACAAGCCGCGAGGATGTAACGGACGCTGAGCTGGAGCATGTGTGCCGTGAGGCCAACATTTACGATTTCATCGTGTCGCTGCCGGAAGGGTTCAACACGACTGTGGGAAGCAAAGGTGCTCTGCTGTCTGGTGGCCAGAAGCAACGTGTTGCTATCGCTCGTGCGCTGATCCGCGACCCTAAGATTCTTCTGCTCGATGAGGCAACATCTGCGCTCGACTCGGAGTCTGAGAAGGTTGTGCAGGCTGCGTTGGACAAGGCTGCCAAGGGTCGCACGACGGTTGCGGTGGCGCACCGTCTGAGTACCATCCAAAAGGCAGACATCATTTACGTGTTTGACCAGGGCCGAATTGTCGAGCAGGGCACACATTCGGAGCTGATGCGTAAGAATGGCCGCTATGCAGAGCTTGTCAACCTGCAGAGTCTTGCTAAGCACGGTTAAGGCGCCCCCGATATTTGCCGGCTCATCTTGATTGCATTTTCTTTTTAGCGGTTTGCCATTTAGGAGTCACATGGGTTAGAATATGGAATTTGCTATGAGTGTCATTCTGGGTCCAGGAATATAAAAACCAGTGCATATGGGATGTTCTTTTTGGGGGTTTGGATACTTGTCATATACTTTACTCTTACGACTACTGGAAATTTTCAATTCCTCTCGATATTGCACAGTGTATGAAGAGAGTGCTTTCCCGTACTAGGCTCTTGTACGAGTCTATGCAGACTTGAGATCTAATTGCGGTGCTCGTTGGCGATTTGCGTCATCAAAGGAAGGGCACGTGCATGACGGGAGGACTAGACATGGGCTCTTATCAAATCGGGTAGCCGGATATGACAACGGACAAACGGCAAACCAAGAAGATGATGAAACACCGAGGGTCTTTGTTTTTCTTCTCTTTCAATAGCGTCGCAAGGAGCGAGGAAGCCAAGTTTGGGTGAAACGCGAAACAGGTTGCCGGGCCGTGCGGCAGCCGACGGGGAAAAAACAAAAATAGGAAAAGTTGTGGCTCGATGACATGTGAGAAAGAGTGGTAGAAGAATAGCGAGTAAAGGCAATGTGTGGTGGTGGATGATGAATTTGTTCAGATTTCAAGAACGATTTGACAGGTACTTGCAACGATGCTCACCTGAGACCGGGACGGGGGGGGGGGTTGAAGGCTGCGATGCATGGGTATACGAGATGGGGGGAGAAGAATGCGACCATGACAGAGGTGCACTAACTGGAGGAGGAACAATACCGGACAAGCCATGCAGTTGCATGATGCTTGTGTTTGCTTTGCTTTTGCTGACAATGAATAATGAAGAAAAAGATGGCGTCTTATGCGTTGCAAGTTGCGTGGATTGCTTGTCGTTTGGCAGATGGAACAGCCAACCCACCCGAGAAATCTAGGTTCATTGTTAGTAAAGGAAAAAAAAGGATGGGGGGGATCTGCCGGGTAGAGGAGGAGGAGATGGGAATCCACGAAAATGCAGATTATTTATGCTATGAGCAGAACATTATGCGGGAATACGGGCATGTATGTGTGTGTGTGTGTGGATTGTTGATGCAGGTACGGACATGGAAGTGGGGGGGGGGGGGGGTTTTTTGTTTTGATGGGGGCGGAGTAATGAAAAAAAAAAAAAAAAAAAAAGGTTAATTCTTGTCATTTTCGCGGGATATTTTCTCTTCCCCTTTATTCTACGAGAGAAGACGATGCAGAGAGGGAATAATTAACACAGAGAAAGCAGCATGGTTTGATGGCATGACTAGCTAGCCTGGGGGGCAGACTGTGGTGGGTGGAAATGAACAAGAGGGGAGGGAGAGGGACAGCTTATCGATGATGGAACAAGGAAAGAAGCTGGAAGGGGGATCCAGAATAAAAGGAAATGAAGTATCCGTACTGGGGAGAGAGAGAGAGGGGAGAGGGGAGAGGTGTGCTGGGTTCCAGTTTTGAGCTTGGACGCTGACGATGAATGAGGACACTGTACTCCTTACTCTCTGTACGTACTGGGTTGCTTTAACAAGGCGGGGAGCTGCGTGTTTTCTCCTTCCTTTTTTTTTCTCCTTTTTTCTTTTCTTTTCTTTTCCTTTTTTTTTTCTCACTGTAGAAAAGGTTATAAATTGTAGCTGCCGCCAGTCGATTGGACTCGAAAAAGGGGGAAAATGCAGAAGAATGGCGTGCCGGGCTGGGCTTTCTTTAGCGGCCGGGTCTAGAACATGCAGCGGCCTTGATGCGGCGCCGAGCGGCGGCGGTGCGTGCAGGCGGCAAGGTAATAATAGTAATAAGCTGTCGAGGAAATGGAGCGAGGGCGTAGATGAAGAAATAAACAAGTTGCTTGGTGGGGTTGGCGGTGGTGGTGCCATGTATGTATGTAGTGTGTATTATTTATTACCATGTTGCATTGTGTGTGTGTGTGTGTGTGCATGTATGCATGTACATACATACATACGCATCCGTAGACAAGCCAAAGCCACGATAACTATCCGTACTAACTGATACTCCGTAGGTAGAGACCGAGATGGACGCGGAGACGGCGGGCGAGATGCAGAGGACGGAAGAACTGAACATGTCGATCCTATCCTCCATCGTAGATCTGGCCCTTTCTGCCCTGCCCTGCTCTGCTCTGCTCTCCTCTGCTCTCCTCTGCTCCCCTCTCCTCTTGCCCCCCCGCCCTGCTTCCTCGCTTCCTCGCCTACGTTGTCTCCTTTGAACAAGGATTCTGACATATGATCCAGGAACCCCCCATCTCCGATGAGAAATATTGGGCGGCGACCGATGGCGACCAGCCATTTTTTTTCTTCCAGCTTGCTCCACCTCAGTCAGGGAGCTGGATGTGTCTGTCTTTGCCTGTCTTTGCCTGCATCTCGCCTTGTCTTTGTCTCTCTGCTGTGGTGATGCAGTCCTTTTTGTCTAACAAGGTTTATCAATAGTGCGTGAGTGAGTGTTGGTGGATGGGCACCGTCCGTCGTCGGCGGCACCCAGAAAGTCTGTCCTTCTCCCCTTGCACTGCTCTCTCCGAGGGAGGTCAAACTTAACGGCCTGTCTCGCTGTCTCACCGAGGTCACAGCTCCAGTTTATTTTTAAATAGGCCAGCCCCGGCCAACGGTGTATCTGGAGGAAGGCTGACAGTTGGCACCTACCTACCTACCTTACCGACTTACCTAACCTGGCACCAATAGAACTACTCAGGTGAAGGAGGGCGCCGCCAAGGCTACTGACCTATCGACTACCTACCTCTTATTAGTACCTAGTAGGTAGGCAACTAATAACACCCTTGATGCCAGAGCCTCGCTTGTCATGCATGCCGCCTTGTACTCCGTACCAATGAGATAGATAGTATCACGAATCATGCCCTCCCTCGGGGATCCCCCCTGTTGATGGACGAAGATGCAAAAACCAAAAACCTCACATGAAACAACTGGGGTAAAGGTAAAGGTAAAGGTAAAGGTAAACGCAAAAGGTAAAACTGTATTGGTCGTCAGTCAGGTGGTCGTCGGTCAGTGAGTGATAAACTGTATTCGTGGTACCAGTCTGGAAAGAGAAGGGGCATCCACATCCATCCATCCATCATCCCGGCCAGCTAAAAGTGACGCTAGATGATGACCTGGTCAAAATGCAAAACCTCTGACTGACTGGCCTCTCTCTTTCTCTCTTTCTCTCTCTCTCTCTCTGTCTCTCTCACACACACCCTCTCTCCTTCTCTTCTCTATTTGCTACTCCTCCTCTCTGTTTGCTACTCCTTTTCTCTGTTCGCTGCGTCTTCTTCTCGGAGTCAACACCAACCTCGGTCTGTTCAAGAACAAGATACTCGCTCTCGTCTCAGCGACAAAAACAGACCCTTGCCGCCTAATCCACCCACCGCGTGCTCACCAGCAGGTATGCATGTACTTAGTAGTTGGAGGTACCCTCGCTGCATCCCTGTCATGGTCAACAAGACCCCAGCTGCAGCTCGCATCATTTATTTATTAACTCCTACCTACTAGACCTACTAGTCAAGTTATTGATGAACTGGTAGTTGGAAAAGGGAAAGCCAAAACGAAGCCGCTTCGGGGCTGGACTTTTCCGACTTTTCTCACCTTTGCACCCGGCCAGCCATTCATTCATCACCTTGCATTCATTACGCGCTCGACACCCCGTTCTCCTCTCCTCACCATCCTCACCACCACGCTCGTTGATACCCCAGCTCGCTTCCATCCAACTACCGCCATTCTTTCTTTTATCAATCATCAATTATCAATCATCAACAATCAATCATCAACAATCAACAATCAACAATCAACAATCAACAATCAACAATCAATCATCAATCATCATCGTCCAATTTCTAGCAAAATACACGATACTCGCCAATTCCACTCCATCGCTTCTTCTCTCGGCCTTGCTTCATTCGCAGATTCTTTTTTTAGACTCGTGGCTTAATAGCCGCACCAACCAAACGCCCGCCCTCCAGCTACCGCACTCGAGATACCGCCAGCGTTTGAGCTTACCTGGTCCTTCTTCTTCATCTGTTCTCCCCCCCAATGCACGCGCCGCCCACTGATCTAGTCGACAAGGGAAGGCAAGCAAGTGCAAGGAATTTCTAATCGAATCTGTTGTCCTCTCTTTTCGACAGGCTACGCTGAATCCTCCTTCAACCAACTCCCCGCCAGGTAGCCTCGCCAAGACCAACGCCCGAGGTTTACTGTTCGCTACATTGGGACCCAACACCCAACAGACTGCAGGCGAACAAGACCGACAACTACGCAGCACACAATTCGGCGAGGGCACGTCGACTTCTCGTCGACATGGCGAGTCGGGTCTCACAGGTCTTTGCAACTGCTAGTAGCTGCCACTGTTCGACCACGACAGCGACCACGAGCACGACCACGACAACAACAACAACAACAACAAGAACAAAAACAACAGCACCCACGCACGCAGCCCCGTGCTGCTGTTGTCGACGTTCTCCCCTACGCCGCCGCCGCCGCCGCTGCCCATCCGGCTGTACTACATCGCCCCCATCCTCCTCGATATGCTCATCTCCGTCGCACAGCCGACCGTCCGCCTCCGCCACCATGTCACTCCGAGCCGGGCTTTTGGCGGTCCTCGTCGCCGGCACCGTCGCCAACCAGCCACTGCCCGCTGTCGTCACTCCTGCGCCAGCCTCCGCGTCCACAATACCCTCATGGACGGCCGATTTTGAACGAGATTTGCAACGGGCCCCCGATGATTTACACACCGCCGACGCGCTGCCCATGACCGTTACGCGCTTTACCAGGCAGCTGGATCTCGTCAGGCGGGATCCTAATGCCGTTGTCGAGGTCCGAGGCACTTCCATGGAGGCTCGCGGCGATGCTGTCCCTGCCGAGCCCGCCGGGGGCGCAAGCGATTCCTCGGCATCACCGTCTTCTACCGCTTCTGCTTCTTCCTCGGGCGCCACACAATCGGCGCTACCATTGCCCTTCGACAACACCCCATCCTCCATCTTCAAGAGCGCTAGCAGTACAAATGACGCTTGCCCAAACTTCATGCAAAAGCTCCTCAACGACCCGACCTTTAAACAGTGCTATCCCCTCTCCATGATGCTCCGAGTATGTCCTCTTCCCCCCCCTGCGCTCCCTCGCCCTAGCCGTACCTTGAATTCAGGCTAACTTGCCTCCCGCAGACGTCGACGTCCTTCTTCCAGGCCTCCAAGCAGCTCGTCAGCATCGTCCGCGTTCTTGATGCCACCTGTGCGCCCGACGTCAACCAGTGCGACACCTTTCTCACCCAAGCCGCCAAGAACCTGCTCGACTCGGCCAACTGCAAGAAGGAGTACGACGCAAACCAGCCCCAAGTCACCGAGGCCTTCCGCGGCCTACGCGCCTACCGCGTGCTATACGCCGCTGGCTGCCTGCACGACCCAACTACCGATGGATACTGCTTCGCCGCCGCCGTCACCAACGTCACCAACCCGAGCAACATTTATTTCTACTCGATGCCGCTCGGCCTGGCACTTCCTGGCGGCGCAACGCCATCCTGCGGCGCGTGCACGGCCCGTACCATGGCGGTGTTTCACGCGGCCACGGCGGACCGCACGCAACTTATTTCGGGAACCTACAGCAACGCCGCGCAGCAGGTCAATACCCTCTGCGGGCCCGGCTTCGTCAACGGCACGGCCACGTCCGATGCAGGGCGCAAGGTTGGCGCGCCAGGCTTGGCCACGACGGTCGCGACGGTCCTCTTGGCGACAGTCTTGACCTTGACCACCATGACCTGGTAGAAGGAAGCACAACAACGGGAAAATGCTCTCGCCGGTTGGGGGGTGGCACATCTTCCACTGCTGGCTTGCCGCCTCTAGCCTTGCGAGAGCAGTTCTTATGAGGAGCTGTTTGTCAGCTTTCACTCTTTACCCCCGACGACATATACCCTACCTACTTTTGACATTTGCGCAATGTACACGTGCACACTTTTTTTGCACGTTTTTCATCTAGGTGGCCGGTTTTTGCCACCCATTCTTCTTTTTTTTTCATCTCGCACACAATCTAACCCAAAACTACCTGCCTCTTTTTGCATAGATTTTCCGATATTGCGACGCGCACCTCGGCTCCAAAGACCTTTTTTTCTGCCCCCGTTCTGGTTTTTCTTTCCCCTCATCATCACCCACGCATGGCGAATATGACGACATAATTTTTATTGTTTAAAGCTTTTCTTTCTGTGTGTGCGTGCGTGTGTGTGTGTGTGTGTGTGTCCGTGTTTTGCTCTTTTTTGTACTTGAAGCACAGGGAGTTGAGAAATTCCCGTCTTCTCTTCTTGTTGTCGAATTGCGGCCCCTTGTCTGTTTTCGCATTGCATTGGCTTGGTCCCTTGACGAAAGCAAGTAGGGCAAACCCAGTCCCTCACAACACGTTTCGCAAGTTGGATATATATATCCATTTTATTACTAATAGTAGAGCAATGATATGACTTTTTAAATTTTTTTTTCCACTTGGCTGACTTGTCTTTTTCCTTTTTTTCTGTTCTTTGGCGTTTTTTATAGAAAGTGTAGCTTGGTTTTGGCATTTGTTGCGGGAGGTGGCCGACCTTGAACGTAATCATGCCACCCAAAATTCTTATCCGGAGAGAACATTTGAGACATGTTAAATACTACCTCCACGAAGACTACATTACATGCAACCACACAAAGGTGTAGTACCGAATGTTTGGGTGATATCCCCATGCCACCATGCCACCTCCCCTCATGCCCCGTCACATACGCCCAACACTTGTGATGACCGATCCCGCCTGTACTGCTTTTCACCTTTGCATCGGTCGTCTTTATCCTGTTCTGTTTGGAACTCGCGCACCCTGCTGGATAGAGAGAGTGGCGGGCATCAGCCCGCCCACCAATGTTTCCTACGTGTCTTGTGGTATACGCAACTTCAGGCGCTGGACGATGTGTGTCTGGGGTTGGCCGTGGCTGGCGTTGCTGCTTTTTGACAGCATGCTCGTCAACTCTGGCTGCTCGACATCTCGCGAGCTGTTAAGAAGGGCGCGAAGTGCAGGCGGACAGGCCACGAGCTTCGACAAGTGACGTGTAATACCGGGGTTTCGGGAACTGTAGGTGACAAAGTTCAGCCATCTGCTTCTCACATATCCTGATTCCCCGTTGCGGTGATGTAGATTGTCAAGAACTACGTGTGATACCAGAGCTGCCAAGTGCGCGCGCCGAGCTGGTCTTCGGAATGCCGAACCGACAATCTAAATATTCTCTTTCCGATTTGCGCCAAAAACGCCGCTAATAAGCGACACAGCTGCAACTGTGACACAGCAGAGGCAGTCCGCAACTTCTCCCGGGCATTATAAGTTAATGTACTCCGTACATACTGCGCATTAATGTATAGGGGTGGGGAATGCGAGGCCGTGTTACCTACGCCATGTCTGACTTCCACGAGCTGGAGATTAACAAAGCAAGTCCATGAGCTCTACAGACAGTCTGGCGATGTGCGATGCAATGTACATCACAGTGCGGCATGAGCATAGCATCCGTCAAGTTCGTTTAATGTTCAGTATTGAGTTTAATGGCCTCAGCAGTGCGCCGACATTGGTCACGAGGAAATCGAGGAGAGCTGACCTGAAATTGTAGAGGAAGACAAGTTGAGAAGTTTGCCGGAGCAGCAATCAGCGTGGCGGCTGCCGAGGCTGTTTGTCTGCCGTCGGGCTGCAAGACATGGCATGTATGCCCACGACTAGAAGTGGTGCGTGGCTTGCCGATCACGCCGGTGAACTTGTGACAATTGACGCAGCAGCACTTGGCAGGGCGAGGTCAGAGAGGAAGGAAGAAGAGCCAGGGTTCGACCGCTTTCCCGGGACATCTAACTGGGTGCGTGTGGTGCAGGTCAAGAGTCCGTGGAGAGACGTTGCAACAAATGACGTGCGACCTTGCCTCAGGATGCGGACGTCCCGTGCCGTGCCGTGCCGTGTGTGTTGATGCCCATTCTCATTCGGGGATCGCTGCCGGGTTGAGCGGTTTTCTGTCTGAAAGTAATCCGTAGGACGTGGGTGTATGTTCGTTCCCTCCTCCACAGCACAGTGGGCTTGGCTTGCGTGGTAGTCGAACGAACCCACCATCTGGGTAGGATGAGGGGGACTGACCGGGGCTCTGCATTGATACGTCAAAAGTGTTCGGTGTACGGGCCAGCGACCACATTGTACGCGGGCCAATCGAAGAAGGGGGGTTTTAGTCGTCGAGGGAAGAGGGCAGAGGCAGAGCGGACAACGGGCAGCGGACAGCGAACAGCGGACAGCGAACAGCGGACAGCGAACAGCGAACAGTGGACAGCGAACAGCGGACAGCAGGCACTGGATGAGTTAAACGATGATAATGTGACGACTTGGCATGCATATTGACTCAGCAGAGCAGGCCCTGGCAATTCGCGAATTGACTTTTGGTTTGCAGGGTTGTCAAGGACGGGAGGCGTTGAGCGTTGAGCGCCATCGGGACCCGTTGAGCTGGGAATTTCATCAGCTGATCAGCCAGCCCAATGCCGCCTGCCTGGAAAAAAAAAAAAACGGCGGGCGCTGCTTCCTTGTAGGTATGATATGTGCCTAACTTTATTAGTAGGTAGCAACCAATACTAAGATAGGTGGTGGCCGTTGACTGGGTAGGTAGGTTAGCAGGTACCTTAGTACTGAGGTACGTATTGTTAGCCATAAAATATCTACTCCGATATCGTGTCCGTAAAATATCTACTCCGATACCATGTCCGTAAAATATCTACTCCGATATCAAGTCCCAATGAATTACACACGGTGCCGCTGAACCGTTGGAACC
>MWMN01000080.1:107094-122061 GCA_002968875.1 Cordyceps cicadae | reverse complement strand
TAGCGACGCGCCTCGGGTCGCGCCCGACGACCTCGCACAGCGACCGCACGCCGCCGTCCGTCTCCAGCAGCAGCCGCGATCGCGACGTGGCGCCGCAGCGGCCCGGCCGCCTGTCGCTCCCCCGGCGGGACTCGTCCTTCCACGCTTGGAGCCAGTACGCCACGGCACCCAACACGCCGGGCAGCCGGCACGCGGACGGGGCCGCGACCGTGTCGCGACGGCGAGGCAGCGACAGCAGCAGCGGCAGCAGCAGCAGCCTCGCGAGCATGTCGGTGACGCGCCGCGGCGGCGGCAACCCGATGTCGAGGCTGCAGCAAGGGCCGCCGCTGCTCTCGCAGCAGCGCTCCCAGGCAAGCCTGCGGTCCAGCGGCTCGGACAGCTCCCGCTCGGTGATTCGGCTGGCGACGAGGGAGGACCCGTCGGAGCTTCCGTACGTGTTGTCGCTGCGTCCGACGATGGATATGTGACGGCGATGTGGGGAGTATATTGTACAATCATCATTGGTATATATGGTTTGCTTTGCAGAGGCTGGCGACTCTGGGCTTACACAACATAGCATGAGGTTTGGAGCGTGCATTTCTTTTTCTTTTGTTTTCCTAATGAGGGCTATATGGTCGATAATGTATATTTCGGGCAGGTAATATCAACATTGCTTCGAGGCTTTGCTGTTGCAAGCCTTTTCTCCTCACCTCTCGCCAGCTCATTCGGACCATGCTGCCCTGTAGAGAAGGTTCATGAATCTAGGCAGATGACTTTTAATTAATTTGAATTTGATCTTCTCAAAGTCTGGGTATTATTTCAATCTCATACACATACGTCAGATATTACTCCTACCGGCAGAAATAGCTCCCGCAGCCGCCCCCACATTTAGTTGTCACTTGCAACTTTTTTTCTTTTTTTGCGTGCTCAGACAACTTATTCACGACGCACCACTTTATATCCAGCCCGCCCGATTACTTCACCTCAACGTCGCCCTCCATTGCACACACACCATTCATCCGAAACCAAAAAAAAAAAATTACTCCCATCCAACCCCAATCCCACAAACCCGACCCCCCCCCCCCCCCCCCCCCCCCCCCCCCCCCCCCCCCCCCCCCCCGGTGGAGCGCCGCGCACCCCTCGCGCAATCCCCTTCCTCATCCAACCAGAGACCAAACAACGCAACCCGCCCCAATGGCGCCGCCGCCCGACAACGACGGCCCCCTCCCCGTCGCCGCGCCCGCGGTAACCAGCCGCATCGCCATGCTCCTCGCCGCGCACCCGTCGCCGCTGAAGCTCTCCGGACGCACCACCCGCCCCGCGAACCCGGCCTCCGCCGGATCCTCTTCGCACCAGCGGGCGCAGGCGGAGCAGGACGAGGACGAGGCCTTCTTCCGGAGCGCGTACCTGCCCAACGGCGGCGTCGGCTACGCGCCGCCGCCGACGTCGACGTCGACCTCGGAGGAGGAGGCGAGGGAGCTGCGGAGCCGCATCCTGGGCGGGCGGCGGGCACGGGACAGCAAGGAGGAGAGGGAGCGCTGGGGCAAGGTGAAGAAGAAGAAGGCGGGGGCGGGAGGGGAGGACACGGACGAGGACGAGGATGTGGGGAGGAGCGCGCTGGGGAAGCGCAAGAGGCCGCGGCGGGAGGATCGTGGTCGGGATGGGGAGGGTGGAGGGAAGGAGGAGGAGGAGGGTGCTATGAGGGGTGCGGAGGAGCGGATAGAGGAGCGGATGTCGGCAGAGGAGGAGTCGATACAACCAGCCACAACGACGACGACGACGACGACGACGACGACGACGACGACGACGAAGCGCAAGAAGAAGAATAAGAAGAAAAAGAACAAGGCGCAATCGACGGAAAAATTAACCAAGACGGAAGATGGGCAATAGATGACGTTATTTTGGTAGCAACAAAGAAAGGATCGTTTCATAAGATTATGAACATCGTTCGATACTGGATATAATGAATGCCCACCCGCAAAACAAAGCATCAAGCAAGCAAGCTCATCAAGCACAGCTCTTGCATAGATCGACAGGTCCAGAAAAAAAAAAGAAGAATGGTGTACACGGGTTTCCAACTTTGTGCATTTGTCCACGTAACTCCCAGTAAACTCTCCCACCGACCTACTAAAAACCAAAGCAACACCGCCTCACCGTTCCCAGGCCAAACGTGGAGACCATGTTGAAATGTAAAAAAAAAAAAAGAAAAAAAAGAAAAAAAAATGCAACAGACAGAAAAAAAGCCGCCAACATCTCTCATGTGAGACTCGGGCCGTGTGACCCAAGCCCACGTTTCGGTAGGTATTCTTCGCTTGAACCTACTCCGCTCCGGTATCCCGGAATGATGTATGATATAGAAAAAAGAAAGGAAATAAGAAACAAGACTTGCGCGCCATGCCCTTTTTGAAAGGAAAGGTTAGGAGAAAAAGAAAAGTAGTTTGACCGCAAGATTTCAAGCCACAATGAGCAAAACCAGATACCGGGTATATGAATGATTCGCCGTCCCCCTCGAGTAGAATGTTCCGCAATATTAAGCCCCTTGCAAGTCGGGTTCCGTGGCCCAGAGCCATGTTTTCTAGTCCATGTTTGAGGCGCTACATGAACTAGATGCTTAATGGTTGATATGTTTCGATGTATATGTATGAAAATCACTTAATCTCGACGGATGGTATATATGGCGTGCCGAGCGATGCTGAGTATATGCGCACGCTTAATTGGCGTTACTGCACGCGCTTGCGTTTCCGATCATCGTCGCCTCGCAAATCGTCGTCTTCGTCTGATCGGTTCTCGGCGCTGCTCGGATTGAGAATATGGGCCATACTACCACGTCTGGTAGGGGGACCCGATGTGTCCTTGAACAAGGGACCCCGACCTTCACGACTGCTGGTCGAATTCCAGCCCCAGCCGGCAAATGTGTCATGTCCATTGGTCGTGCCGTTGGCTGTGGGGGGAGGCGGCGTTGTCGGGCGAGACCGTGGGTGTCCATGTGAAGCGCCTTGCAGTGAGTAGGTTGATAAAGACTCACGGATACGCTGATCTTCCGGCGGGATACGGTTAGGTGATGACGGCCAAGGCGCAGAAGCTGGGTTTGTCGCTGGGTACGGCGGTGCGCCGGCCTGCCACCCATGGGCTCGAATATCGGCGGCAGTGTGTCGACGGCCCATACCCAAGCCGGGCGGCTCATTTACGAGCAATTGGGGGGCGGGCGGTGGTGCGGGCGCTGCATTGCGAAGCGGTGAAGACTGGTTAGGACTGGTACCCCCGATGGATCCAAATCGGCGGCTGCCGGAAGTAAGGTTGGATGATACCAATGGGCGATAGGATGGCTGAGGGCGCATTTGGGCAATGCCGGGTGCGGCACGACGCCCGTCGTCTTGTGGGAGTTGTCTCGGTGACACGGGGGCATTGTCAACAGCTCCAAGATAGGTTCTGCCCACGGGATAAGGCGGCTCCGGGGGTTCTTCAAATGTGCGCACGAATTCGGCCTGCCGTTGCATTTCAGTTTGTAACGCCACCACTGGGTTAATTAGTAACACGATATTATCTAGTGTATGGAGTACAACCGATACGTACCATCGCGATGCGTGGGACTGTCAACTGGGGTCAACGTTAACACCATGCGCGACAGCTCTTGGTTGAACTGCAAGAGCCGGGATACTGTGTCGAGTGCCGCTTGATTGCGAAGCTGCATGTAGTGCGACTGCTCCTCGCTTCTGTGTAACCGGGCGCCCAGGTCATAGAGACTGTGCTCTAGATGCGCAAGCCTGGCGTCGGTACCCTCGGGCGGCAACTGGACAGGCTCGGCTGGCGTTCCCGGCTGTGAAGGACTGGCCTTGACGTAGGTGTTTTCCTTGGGGACGAGCTGCTTGCTGGCGCGACGCTTAATTTCGCGCAAGCCAGCAATGTCGCCACGTTTAAAATTACCATTGCCGTGTTTGAACTCCCAGAGGGTGGTGTCGGGATTCCCAGTATGGAAAACGTCTCGTTCTGTTCTAGATGATTAGGAGACTGACGACGAGGGGGCGAGCGTGGAATTGAGTCGCACCTTTGTGAAACCCATACATGTTCAATTGTCGCACAAATGATGAGATATTGGTGTGCTTGAAGTATTGGCTGAGACAGGTTAGAAGCAAGTCGGAAGGCGGTGGTCGCACAAGGAGAGGGATGGGAGTTTTCTTACGAGAGAACCTTGGAAAAGTCGGCGGTGGGCGACATAACGAAGCTTTCGGCGGTGGAGGACCATGATATTAAATGCTGAATCTGGGAATCCTCAAGCATACTGCAGTCTGTTAGCAAGGCGTGCGCGCAAGTGGACATTAGGGACTGGGGCATCTAACTTGTAGAGCTTATGGATGAAAGCTGTCTGAACGATCTTGGGCTGCTGGGCGGCGCCGGCGGCGGAGGGCGGAGGAGCAGCCATGGACGCAGATGAAGACGAGGGGCCGTCTCGAGGAGGCGAGTTGTTGGAGCGGCCGTTTGACTTGGATTCGTAGTCATTGTGGGATGGAGGAGATGTGTTGCGGGCAGGTGGCGTGTGAGAAGGCGAAACGTCCATGGCCTCGCCAGAAGAGGACGGCATGATGGCTGAAGAGCGAGCAAGTGGGATAGTTCGAGGGACAACGAGGCGATCGCGAGGCCGATCTGGCGGCAGAGATGAGGTGTAAGGGCCTTCAGTTGCGGTAGCCATTGGCGCTGGAAGAAAAAAAAGTTGAGTGTCAGCTTACGGAGGTGGCCGAGCTTTGGTAGCGGGGAAGGGGGGCGAGCAGGGGAGCGCGCGGACAAGACGGCGACGCAGGAACAGGTTTAGAAAAAAAGGGACCCCGGTTCGAAGGGGAAGCAATGTTCGGGCGATTGCGAGATGAGCGAGCGGGCAAGAGGCAGATATTCTTGGGGGGCATAGGCGGTGATGGCGAGAGGCATCGACACTAACCTCATGTCGCAAGCGACGAACGACGGGTGGCGAGGCGCGGCGCGGCGCGGAAGGAATCGAGAGGCGAGGACGGATGAGGCTGTGGGCGCAAGTAATGGTATGTGATGGCAGACTGATAAGAGATGGTTGATCGAGAAAATAGAAGAGAAGGGCGAGGGCCAAGTAGGGGTTTGCGAGAGACAAACGAGATACTAAAGGCAAGATGAGGCGTTGAAACGGTTTGCGCGAGAATGTAGGTGGAAGGAAGCTGTTAGTCAGTAGGTACATGTAGGTAGTATTATTAAGGTAAGGTGCCCTGGGTTTGGTGGTGTGGGTGGATTTAGCAGTTATTCCCTACTAATCTAGTGAGGTTGTGGGTTTTCTGTCCTCTGGGTGGTGGCGGCAGGGGGGGGGGAGGGGGGCCAAATCAAGCAAACAGCAAGGGTTTGGGGTTAAAGTTAGACAGGATGGTATCTTTGCTCGGTAGGATATGAGATACGATACCTTCACCTTAGCAACGCTCCGCTACTCCTCCTCCTCCTGCAAGGCAAGCCCTGCATACGCTGTACTGGCCTTGCTTGGGTGGGACTTGGGACTTGACTTGAGCCACTACGTGCCCCAGGCCACGAAGCAAAACGCATGAATAACTGCAGTAATCCGTCAGCTGCCTACAGGTACCCGTTCGAGCGAGAATGCTTTTAGAAGCTGCACGAGGCAACACCCGACACAGATGGATGCAGTGACAAGAGGCCGAGAGTGCATGCGCCGATGGCCACTTGCCCCGGTCTGAGCTTGTGATCATGATGGCCGATTGGCTGCGAAGCCGATAGAGTTTGGGCGGCCTGGGTAGGTGACGGTACGGATACTTACTTTGACGTAGGCATATCAGCAAAGTACTAAGTTGTTACTGTAGTTGCCGAATCCGTGCCGAATGTGTCATGTCAGTTCCTCAGACCGCTGCACCAGCCAGCTCGCTGAGCATCCGATCAAATTAGCGGATTCGTTAGGCCCTGTCACGGACGGGAGTTGCTCCAGCCGGCCGGTCGTCGCCCGGCTTCTGCCTTTGACGTGTGTTCGTTGCTTGGCAGGTAACTTCCTTGTCGAGATGCAGGCAGCACCTTGTCGGGGGAGACAAATCCTGGAATATTCCGCCGACCTAGATCACCATCTGTAAATCATTCGTCTGCTTTCTGACCGGGAAATTCGCCGCACTCAATCGAATCGCTTGCATGCACCTCTCCCTTATTACTACGCTGGCCGGACTTGGCGACCGTGACAAGGGCTCTCTCGCTCCGGTGCGTTTTAGGCAGCGGGGTTTCCCTTAACTTACCCTATCTATGTACTGGCCATGCAGTAACCAGTCTTGCCTAGGTAACAGGCTACCTACATAGGTAGGTAGGTAGGAATTGTCATTTCTCAACACTTGAAACCCAGGCCGTATAATTCCTTCCTTTTTCTAGGCAAACACTTCCTTGGCACACAAGGCTTCACTGACTAGTGATGCAGACAAGGTACAAGCATCATGACAGCCCCGAATCTCATAACACACCCTGGCGTTACATATTATTGCCTTTTATTTAACTAAATTACTAATTATTAATTCTTCCCGACTCTGATCATCAACGTTTTATGCACACCCAGCCAATAGCACGAGTTCACCACAAGTGCCGGGCTCCCAACTTACCTACTGTAAATCTTGCAAAGGTAGCAGGTACCTGTAGCTCTAGGTACACAGCTCTAAAGTCCTGCTCAGCAAACTGCCATACAGGCCCAGTACATTCATGTTCAGCAGTACCTGCCACCACATGATTTGTAAAACTCTGTACTTTCTGCTGACTGACTCGGCCCCATCTCGACTGCAAACAGAGGATCTCCTAGCATCACCAGAAACCTCACAGCCTCGTCCACCATCGTTTCCAACAAACCGCCCCCATGCATCTACAATGCATATGCGCATAGTACATCTTCTCCGACAGCGCTTGTTCTTCTACCGCAGCTCCAACACACCAACTACCTTTCCACCACCAAGTCTCGCATGCCACACACGCACTTGCAAGTTGCTGCCCATCTCAGCACAACCATCCTCCCCAGTCAGCTTCGTATCGCTCCCCGCTCTAGTTTCAAGCTCAGTTGCTCACTACTTACGGTTGTGCAAGCATCCTGTTACACGACTCACGCTCGACTTTCCAATAACGTACACCCGCCGCCTTCGCTCGGCAAGAACCCGCCCACACCACCCACAGGCCCTTCGCAGCCGTTTCTTCTTCTGCACATCAGCCACAGCGGAACAATGAGCGTGGCAAGACAAAGACTTCGGCACCACATAGCTACAAGACATTCCGCGGACCTCAAGAGTTGCCTTGGCCTCGTGGAGACTTGTTCTCGGTTCTTGACTTGACTTCCTCGTCGAAGCCCCTCTCCACCGCCTGTCTCGTCTGCAACGCCGCTGCTTTCCGCGTTCCGCATGCAATCCATATTCTGGGGACTATTGCACACCATGTCTCGGCCATCGATATAACAGCTACCAGTATTACCAGGCCACAGATTTCTGTGGAAATTGCAACGCAATTTACCACTGTTTGCTTATTGTCCCCTCCCGTCCGTCCGGCGCGCTGGCCAGATCCGGCCTCTTGCGCATCTGCATCGCCACGCCGTCCAGTGATCAACTTGGCCAGCGAGCTCGCTCATCAACGTCGCCGGGATGGGCGCCACAACCCACTCGAATACACACACCCCTAGTAGTAGTCGGCCTGCCAAGCCATTCAAGAAGAAAAAAGGAGCATGTCTACGCCCTCGCTTACCGTCCCACCGGGTGCGCGACAGTATTGGTGGGCGGGCACCGTCATGATTCCCAGTCGTCCTCTGCGGCCACAGCCACTAATAACTCGAGCAGACCAGATCGGCGCAATGCAAACCGAGATGCGCGTAAAGCAACGCCTGCCCAGACTTTTCACTCCCTTGCCAAACTCACCCACTGAGCGAACGCCTCTCGCAAGGCCACCAAGGAAAGCTGTCTTCAATGCTCATGCGATAATGCATGGAGCGCCAAGGACGCTCCCGACTACTATAATAATAAGCCGACAATCTGTTACGCCAGCTCCGTGACTCAAGCACTCTGTATGCTCACAGGGCAAACCTCACATCCTAGCCTGCTGAACACAACCAACCCTGTTAGACCCAGTTTGTCTACCGCATGAATAAGTTTACTGTAGAAAACGAACGTGTAGAATAGAGCGGGTTATTAACATAAACTCTTCCTAGGCTGCATCTTCAGCCGCCTTGGAAACCTTCCTATAGCCAGACGTTAGCCAAAACCGCCGTTACACTACGCTAGAATAGTGCGAACCGAGAGGGAAAAAAGTTGTCATTATTCATGTTGCACGCAAGACAGATGCTAGAAAAACCAAGTAAAACGCCCTAAATCCTCAGGCCGACCAATGGCCTGAACCTAATTACCTATATGAAACATATACCACAAGGCTCTCTCCATCACATGCACATGCTCGCTTGAATCACAAGTCTTCGTCTTCTCCGGACGCCCTCTTCTCGCCCACCTCGCGGATCTTGTCTCCGAGGATCGAGCGCCCGTACCGCTCCGCCACCTTGCCGGCCGCCTCCATCATGCGCCCGGTGCGGTCGCGCATCAGCTGCACCATCTCCAGCGCCCGCATCCCGCGCTCCTCGCCCTCGCGGCACTCCGCGGCCAGCAGCTGCAGCAGCGTCTTGTCGATCTCGAGCTCCAGCCGCGCGAGCAGGCTGCGCTGCGCGTGACCGCCGCTCGTCGCGTCGACGAGGTCCCGCGTCTGCGCGGCTTGCACACCCTTGAGCATGAACGTCTGCTCGAGCTTCTTGGTCTCTGATAGCTCTTCGACCTCGTCGTCATCGTCACCGTCACCGTCGTCGTCGTCGTCGTCGTCGTTGTCTTGCATCTCCTCGTCTTCGTCCACGTCGCTGCCGAGGTCTTCGCCATCCGCGCGAGGTTGCTTCGTTTTCTTCGGCTTCGGCTTCGGCTCCTTTACCTTGGGTGCCGATAAGGGAATAGAAAAGTCGAATTCGGAGAGTAGAGGGCGGGGAAAGTAGGGGTACTTGTCGCCGCCTTTTAGGATGATGCAGTGGAATTTGTCGTCGGCAACGGCAATAGGGAAATACGTCTCATGCTTGCGGCCAGATGCGAGACGCGGTAGGAGCTTAGTGTCGAGAAGCGGCACCCAGCAGGCGCGTGAGGGCTGGCGCCAGTGTAACAGGGTCAGCAGGGTGCCTGTTGAGTCATATATACAGGGATCCTAGAGCACAGCTATTAATAAGGACGCCTTCGTTTAAGTGGTAGGAGGATACGTACGCCATTGTCAGAGAAGAATACACTCTTGAGTGTCGCTCCGGGCGGTAGGGCAAGCGTGTCTTCGTTCTGACAGATCTCATCGCGCTTAACATTCTCAATAGTGTAGAGCAGCCGGGCCGAGCCGTCCGGCCCAAGCGGTCCGTTGCCTACAGTTAGGACGTAGTCGCGCCAGCTCGCGCACGTCACCATCGGCGTGCTTTTAGAGCGGTAGACGCGACAAGGCACGCCAAAGAGCGTGTAGATGCGCACGTAGCCAGCGTCGGTGGTGACAGTGATGAAGGACTCGCTAAGCGACATGGCGGTGACGGCCTCACCACGGGGCAGCTCGATGCGCCAGTCGAGCCGCTGCGTCCAGCTCTCGTGCGGACGGTAGTAGAGCGTTGCGGGCTGCTGGTCGCGCGGCGGGCAGGCGAAGAGCGCGCCGCGCTCGTTGAGGCACGCCCGGTCGTAGTGGAAGGTATCGGTGAAGTGGAAGTCGCGCTGTAGCTCGTGGTCATAGAACTCGACGGTGACGGTGTAGTGCGCGTCCTGGTCGACGGTCCACACAAAGCCGACGAGGTTGAGGCACAGGTACCGCCGGTTGCCCTGCCACGGCGTGGAGCCGGGCTGGAAGGGCTCGTGGTAGACAGGTCCTTCGGGGACGTATCTGCGTTTACTGGTGCGGCCCCCATCGTCGTCGGCGTCGCGGCCGCGTTTGCTAAGCAGACCCGGGGCATAGCCCGCATTGTCGTCGTCCACCACGAAGTCGTCGTCGTCGGCGTTGCCGCCGCCTAGAAACGAGTCCAGGCTGCCGAGGGAGTCACGGCGGCCCCTCGTGGGGAGCTGGTCATGCGACTTGTGGCCACCGTTTTGCGCGCCCGGCGGCGGAGGCAGCTGTGCCTGTGCCTGTCGGTTGCCCGAGGTTTCCTGCAGCGGGTCGTGGATGAACGGCGCGGGCTGGAGCGGCAACTTGAGCAGCGGCGCGCAGGCCTCGCTGAGGAAGTCTGGGTAGATATAGACCTCGCCGTCGGACGTGGTGAAGGAGAGGATGTTTTTGCGTGGGTGCCAGCACATGTCGATGACATTGGCAAAGTCTGCGCGCTGTAGTACGCTCTGTGTCTTGGTCTCCCAGACGAGGATCTTGCCGTCCTTACCAGCGGACGCGAGGAGCGCGCCGTTAGGAGACCACGCGAGCGCGGTGACATCGCCGAGGTGGCCGTCAGCGAAGCACCGCTGCTTCTCCCAGTCGCCGCGGGAGATAACCTGGATGTCGCGGGTCGGGGTCGGGACGGCGAGCGCGCGGCCGTCCGGGTGCCACGCGGCCTTGGAGCTCGCGGAGGCGTCCGCGTCGAGCGCGCCAATCACACCATCCACAGTTCGGATCAGCTCCGGCTCCTCGGCAGTCAGTGAGTACACGTAGAGGATGCCGTCAGTGCCGGAGAGCGCGAGTAGGCCGCCGCGCGGGTCGAAGCTGAGGTGGCGGGCCGGCCGGCCATGCTCGCGCAGGTGACGTACGCGGCTCGGGTCGCGCGTATCGACGAGCTTGACCGTAAGCTCGTCGCTGGCAACGGCGCACCAGTGGCCGTCGGCGGGTAGGGCGACGTCGCGCACGGGTAGGGAGGTGCGTAGCAAGAAGCGCTCAAAGGTGGCGGAGGCGAGCGAGAAGAGGCTGACGGTGCCGTCCTCAGAGCCGACGACGAAGTCGGTGCGGTTCGCGGCGACGGCCACGTTCTGCTCCTGGCAGTCGTCGATATTGGTCGGCTCACCGTCGGAGCCCGTCGCGTACAGCCGGATCGTGTTGTTGGAGCCGACGGTGACGAGACGCCCGCCGTCAGGCGTGTAGGCGCAGCGCGTGGTGCCTTGGGTGTGTGCCGGGCGCGGCCGCGGCCGCGGCGCCAGCGTCGAGTCCATTGTGTCTGGGTCGGTAGTATGGGATTGTTTTCGGACAATTCGTATCACATCTAAAAGACCAGACGTTGATTGAGGTGAGGGGACTTTAAGTCGAGAAAATCAATGTACCTGCTGGTGTGGATGCGGGAGACGCGCCGGGGAGACGCGTCTCAATTAAACAGCAAATGCGTTGCGCCACAACAGAACCCCGCTAGAGTGGCTGGGGCCTGCGCCACATTATCTTCCAAGTTCGCGACAAACTTGGTAGACAGAATAATACAGATGATGATATAGGCATGGAAAATTGATCATCAGTGGCTCTATTAAATAATATTATGCTAATGTTTTCCCACCTGAAACAAGATTTCTTATAGGGCAAGGTGATGTATGTGACAAACACAAGAAGGATAATGATTAGGTAGCAAGCACACCGTGCATGATACCACAACCGACCTATCTAATTAGTGAGAAGCTGTTTTGCTCTCGCTCGGCTTAAACTTAAAAGTAACGAGGAGAATTGAGGAAGAAGCAACTATAAAATCATGCATTTCCTCCAGCTCTAATAGTGGTTCATGCCTGTACTAGCTGATTGGCTTGCAAGTATATTCTGCTGCGACATAATTGAATCGTTTCTTCAAAACAGCCCACGGCGCGGCGCGAATCAAGCAGATCTACACGCAACTTGGTGGCATTGAGAACTATAGAACTTGGCACGGCATTTAGAGCTATGGAACCTGACACGGCATTGATTTAATTCCTCGGTTGCTTATATGATGTTGCATTCATGCTTGATGCTGCGGACAAGATGCGGCCCACTCACTGCCTAAAGCTGCCCCGCCACCCCGCCCAATCGCAGCAGCATGGAATTTGGAAGTCTGGCGAAGAATAGGCATCCTTCAAACTTGCAGTTAAAAGGGGGTGTTCGACTTCTGCCGGGGACTTTGCTCTCGCCTCTTTCAACATACCACAGGAGTGCTTACGTACATCTCAAAATGCAAACCTCGAATCCAGACTTTTACTTCCAATCCGAGTGAGTTGCATCGTGCGCCAGCCATCACCGCCAAACTAACCTCTAACCTCGTCACAGCGCTGCCAACGCCAATCGTGCGCGCAAAGCGGCCAAGTCGGGAAACAAGAATGGCAACCCTATTTCTATGAAATCCAAGCTGCTAGCGGCCATTTCAGACCCTGCCGACCCCAGCGGCTCGATACTCGTCGCCGAGTCTGCGGGCTTTTGTAGACGCGTCAATCTGGAAGTGAGCCTGCCCCTCTACACGGCCTCGATCTGACCAACTACTGATCACTTGACCGACCAACTATTTACAATTTCACAGTCTACAGATGTAAGGACCACCTACAGAGGGCCCAAGGCGCCCGTAACATGCCTGGCCATTGGCGGTGCCAACAACAAGACGCTCTACGCCGGCTGCTGGGACAAGGACGTTTGGTCGTGGGACCTCGACACCGCGCAGCCGCGGCGCAAGTTCAGCGGCCACAGCGACTTTGTCAAGACGGTCATCTGCGGCACGCTCTCCGGCAAGCCCGTCGTCTTCAGCGGCGGCGCCGACAAGAAGATCATGGTGTGGGACGCCGACAGCGGCCGGCGACTGCACACGCTGCAGGACCCGGCGACGACGATGCTGGCGGTGCAGCACCTGGCGCTCGACCCGGTCCTCAGCACGCCCGACGCGCTCGTCCTCGTCAGCGCCAGCAGCGACCCCAGCATCCGCCGCTGGCGCGTCAGCCTCGCCGCCGCGGAGCAGCTCCCCGAGGCGCACCACGGGCGGCCGGAGGCGGAGCGGCCCACGGTGCAGGAGCACGAGACGAGCGTGTACCGGCTCTTCTTCGACGCGGAGGAGGACGATGAGGACGCGGACCTGTGGACGGCGAGCGCGGACGGCACGGCCAAGTGCCTGGCGCGGGCGCGCAGCTTCGAGGCGGAGACGTCGCTGGAGCACGGCGACTACGTGCGCGCGGTGGTGGTGACGCAGCGGTGGGCGGTGACGGCCGGGCGCGACGAGGACGTCAAGGTCTGGGACCGGGCGACGGGGCGGCTGCACGCGGCGCTGCCGGGCCACTTTGAGGAGATTACGGACCTGGTGCTGCTGGCGTCGGCGGCGGGCGGGCAGGGCCGGGAGCCGACGCGGGTGTGCAGCGTGGGCATTGACGGGACGATCCGCACGTGGCCGCTCGCGCCGGACGCGCTGGACGAGACGGTCCGCAGGATCAAGGAGGAGGCGGAGAGGGTGGCGGCGGGTACGACGGAGGAGAAGGAGAAGGAGGAGGACGTGCTGACGGCGGAGGAGGAGGCGGAGCTAGCAGAGCTGATGGATGATTAAAAGACTGAGACAGGATCTACGGAGTACTGGTCTGTTCAAGATTTTGGTGATGTGGAATGGGAGAAGGCGGCTTCCGAAAACGACCAAGATACGTCGACGTCGACGGGATGGGTCGGATCGCCCAGCCTGACTGACTGACTCGCTAGCTCGGATCAGGTTTTCGAAAACGTCCGAGCCCTGTAGACACCGCTTCTTTCAAGCTTCCATTGTGCGGTGGAAGGCGATGCGAGTTGCCAAACACACGTGTGCGCATGGGCAGCCCTTTGTCCGTGCTCTTCTGCATCAAACACCAGCTTCCAGCTCGGTCGGTCGGAGTTTCTGCCTGTCTCGGTTGGGTAGAAGCGGATAGAGAGAGGTCTGAGACACAGCAGCTACCCGATAGACGGACGGACGGACGGGGCTTGTTACGGACGAGAAGGAAAAAGTAGTCATCACCTATGCTACGGATCAGCGACGAAGGAAAAAGGTTGCCGGCAGCGTGCATGCGTGCGTCATGTTTTGGGTTTTTGTGTTGGCCGCGTAAGCGTCGTCTGTATGTACATGACCGTGGTGATGTTGGTGGTGGTGATGGTGGTCAAAGATGGAAGTAGGCTGTAAGTGCCCAAACGGACAGCGGGCCTGACGGGAAGAATAATGCAAGTCATCTCTGTCTTGTCGGCTGGTGCAACTTGCACGTCTGTCTGTCTCCATCCCAGATGTTTCATAGTTTTCATGCAAGCCCTGTTTGTGTGTGTGTGTGTGTGTGTGTGTGTGTGTGTGTGTGTGTGTGTGTGTCTCTATCCCTTTGTGTTTATTGATTGGGGAAACAAGGGGAAAAGACGCAAAAAAAAAAAAGCGCCGCAATTGTTTCATGGCGGAAAGTTCGGAAAATTTGAGGACGACGAGTCAGGCTCGGCGCAGAGGGAGAGCAAGAGAACAAGAGAACAAGGGAACAAGGGAACAAGAGATTGTTCAAGCCATGTACAGACAGACAAGAGGACTGAGATTAGCAAACCTGCTCAAAGGCTGATGATGGAATGGAAAAAAAAAAAATCAAGGCATGGAAAAGTGTAGTCAACTGCCGAAGCTTGATCGAGACACCTCCCTTCTCCCCTCTCTCAACTGGGCTCCCTTCCTGATCCGTATTATTATCATCATCACATCATTATACATTATCACACAAGGCTGGCCCATGGGGGACGGACGGATGGACGGGATCGCGGTTCCTGTCACGCGTGCATGTGCTCCGTTCATTTCGGGGGGCCGTGATGGATGGGTGGGATTGCCGTTGTCTTGATTGTCCTCCTCTTGTTCGGCTTAAAAAAAAAAAAAAAGACGTCCCCGCGGGGCCTCAGCAAGCGAAATGTAATCCGTACCTGGTTGACGTATTAATCCTCAGCTTGTTTTTTTTTTTTTTTTTTTTTTTTCACCCATCTTGAAATTTAGGGGGTTTTTTTTTCCCTGGGCCGGGAGCATCCCGGTTCCCTTGCGCTGGGCCGGGGCTCGCCGTGCCGCGCGTGGATGACCGACCATTTGGGGGGGGGGGGGGGGGG
>MWMN01000080.1:54117-106994 GCA_002968875.1 Cordyceps cicadae | reverse complement strand
CGAGGTTTGCCAGTTTTTAACCTTTTCTTAGTCTGACAAGTTGACGACTTTGATGGCCTCCTGGTTAAGCGGATGTAACCCAAGGAGGGACGTGCGGGCGAGGATTCCCATGTCTTGGGTCCATCGCTGAGACTCTCTCTCTCTCTGCTCATGAAAGATGGATGGATGGATGGTCGGGCCGGCCCCAACAAAACTTTATGAATGTCATTGTCGAGTGTGAATTTTAGGCTTTCTTGGCCTGTTACAGGGTCGTTGGGCGACAAGGCGTCCCTGCAAAGCCGCATGGTCCCGGGATTTCGGTGCATAGATTTGCGTGTACCTGGCAGGTTGGTTTTTAGTGCGTTCCATTGTGATGTTGTATTGCGTGTCCTCCGTATCGAAGGGAGCTTCATCTTACTGGTGGTGGATTTCTGTCTTGGAAACTGGATGCAATGGATGTCGCTTTTGAGACAACGCGGGAGGCCGCCGTTGAAGCCGTGGCCGTTGGAGCTTACCCTTATCAACACACGTTGTCTAGCTCTAAAAATAAAGTAAAATAAAATATTGGTAGCTTATACGTTGAATTGCCTCTTGTCGGAATTCCTAACTGGGGATAAAGGCGAGAAACGGCGAAATGAAAAGTCACCCACTTGATCTTGTCTTGTGGATGAGTCCTGCGCTGATTTCTCATCAACTATCGATGGATTCCATGCTTCTCTACAGAAAAAACCCCATTCTTTGGACGCCACCTTTTTGTCTCAACTCAGCAGTCGGGCGTCGTACCAGTCGGGAAAGTCGATGCACAAGTTCTTTGGCACTTTTCTTTCGGGCTGTCGAGTTGAAAGGTGACAATCCACCTGGCTGGCCACTCTCCCCTCCACTCCCAGTGCAAGCGATGTCATCAAAGCGTCCCCTCTCTGGGTACGTTGGTACGTAGGCATGAAAACGAGGGCGGGCGGGTGCTGGATGCTAGTTAGATTCTAAATAGATGCAAGTGCTGATTGGACTGGTTGGTCCCCGGGCCGGGCTGGCCTTGCCCCTCCCCTCCCCCTCCTCGCTCACCTTGGTCAGCAAGTCATCCATCTCCGAAAGACAATATGGATCGAGAACAGGGCCGTTTGTAACAGATATACGGCTGGTCTTTCCTTGAAATGTCACTCTATCCTTGAAGAATCATCTTTAACAGTAGCTGTTAAGGCAGACCCTTGGATGACATTTTGTTGCGATGACCGCAGCCCCCCCCCCCCAAGCCACGGGACAAAGTTGGCTAGGAATTTTGGAAATGGCAAGGAAAAAAACATCAAAGCGCGCAGCAAGCGACAAGGGTTTGAGCGAGGCTTGCCGACTTGGCCTTGCTTGATGGATGCGGCGATCAGCACTGGAATCTCGACTCCTGCTCCCTCCCTCCCTCGCCTCCTGGGCCACACCGGTAGGCAGAATAGGTAGTGCGCTTCTCGCCTCGCCCCGTGTCACCCGTTCGTTAGCTCTGAAGATCGCACGCATTTCACAGCCATCAGCCGCAAATCACACCGCGCCGCTGACAAGAGCAAGGCTTGTTGGCGGGCAGGGCATGATGGCTGGCATTGACGATGGCTTGCATCGGAACCACCGGACTGGGACAATGATGAAAAAAAAAGGCTGGCTAATGCAAGGGGATCCCGACCCCCCCCCCCCCCTCGTGTTGCATAGGATACCTTTTCGGCGAGGCCATCATGAACTGCAAGAAGAGAAGGAGTGATAGAAACGAAAAAAAAAAAACAAAAAAAAAAAAACGGGTAATGTCGTAGCTGTCAGGTCTAGAATCGAGATTCTCGTGTCCACTCGTCCACCCCGCCCCGGCTACGCGGTTTCAAGTTTTTTGGCCTTGCAGAGGTAAAGTTTTATGTTTTATGCATGGGCGGAGAGGCAGCTTGGCTTTGTCGCTTGTCGCGCGCAAATTTACGCTGAGAGAGAGAGAGGCATGTTAGGTATTCGGTATTCCACGTAAAGGCAAGGCAGCAAGCACAGACCGGAACCGGAAAGGCAAAACGCAGAGCAAGGACAAGGGTCGGTTGGTCCTTTGAGAGTCCCAGACAAAGAACAAGAATGTAGACGGATGATGCACTGGGGAAATGCGTGATCCGTATGCATGCATGTGCGAATATCTGGCGTGTGCGTGTGCGTGTGCGTGTGTGTGTGTGTGTGTGTGCTGCAAATGATCAAGGAGAAGATGAATGTGGGATATTGAGGCCCATGTCGGTTGCTACGGTTTTGAAATAAGTGATTAATGTTTTTCCTCGCATCGAGTGTGATGGTGAATGATATCACTATTGCATGTGCAGTTCATATTAACCAGCCAGGCGACCCTAGGACTGACCCATGTCGGTTCCCCCCCCCTCCCACCCTGTAGTTGAGTTGTAGAAGACTATCCCAGCCGACAATCACATCAAGTCATTGTTCAACTATAGCCGAGGGCGTATGTGTGTGTGGCTCCGGGTTCCAGGCCAGCATACAGCATGTCCTCCTTCAAAGATGCAGTCGGCGAGGCGAGAGGCGCCACCACCACCACCACCACCACCACCACCACCACCACCCACCATGGACCCGACTCCGCGATCTCAAAGGCCCTGGGCCCGGGCTGGCCTTTGCGCCTCGGAGCGCTGCCGTACGTACGGTACGACTGCCGTTTTCGATGCGGCAAGGCCAAGCGTGCAGCGTGCAGCGTGCAGCGTGCAAGCCGTGTAGTATGCACGACTCTGTGATGATGTACGAGAAGAGGTCGAAGCGCTCCATTGTCTACCCGTTACGACCCAGCCTCTTTGGTGCGTCTGGTCTCATGTCAGGGCCAAGAAGCAGCATGTGAGAGAGCAAAGCGAAGAAGAAAAAAGGAATGACATTCTCTTTTATTAGGGGTCGATCGTTTCTTTTTTTCTTTTTTTTTCTTTTTTTTTTTTTTCTTTTTTCTTCTTCTTGTTCTGCTTGACCCCTATTAGGGTCCCTGGCGAGAAACAAGAAGCTGGGATCATCATCCTTGAAGAAGAAGAGGAGAGAGACATGGTATGTACGTATGGTGGGATGGATGGTTGGATGAATACGGATAGAGAGAGGCGTTGTTACGCGGCCCCCGGGTAGAATGCAGAAACACCGTGCGCGAACGCCGTACTTCGTTGGGGGGGTAATACTATTAACAATACTGACAATACGACAGTACTGACAATACCTAGGTACTCATAGTTAGTAGTTAACTTAGTTAGTAGTTAACTTAGTAACTACTTGCTGGTAGACTGAATTCAGAATTTAGAGGCATAGGTAGGCACATGTAGCCGGTGCTGTGGTCTTGTGCAGTGCTGTGCCTTGGTGTACAGGTACACTGCTGTGGATAAAAGGCCTGCCAGGTACCAACCTGAGGTACATGGTACATGGGGATACAGGTACCTGGTGGTCACCCTTGTACAGGTACCCGGATACCTGGATACCTGGATACCTACCTACCTCTACCCGTAGGTAGTCGACTTTCAGGATACCTACCCAAGTATGCCATGAACAACCTCGTCTCTGATCTTGCTCTTGCTTGACCCTCCCTCCAACCTCCAACCTCCAAACTTCTCCTTATTACTATGCCCCCATCTATCCATGTCCCCATCCCCATCCCCATCCCCATCCCCATCACATCACATCCATGATACATCCCCGAGCTCCGGCAAAGCCTCAAGAAAGCTCTAGCCCAATATGCACACAATCTTGGGCTGATCAGTGCGAATGCAACGGGGCTCTTCCCTGCAGGCTTTGTGGATACAACTCAACTTGCCATTGATCGGCCCCAGCCTACATACATACCTGGGTACTAAGGTACCTACTAACTACGGATTACCTACCTACCTACACTACGTACGTACCCAGTAACTTGTCACCTCGTTTCAATGCTCCTTGCCCATTGCTCACTGCTCATTGCTCGCTGCCAAGTTGCTCCTTTGTGCTTGCTCAACAGAGACGGGCTCATTTATGATAATACCACCTCCAACCCGCAACCCATCTTGCGACCCCCATACCCTCAATTCCGGAAAACCTTTTTTCTCATTTCTTTCTTCTCCCACCCGCCGACCGACCGTTTGATCTTTTTTGTTTTTTGTCTGTCTCTGGTTAGGCGTTCCATTCATTTTCTTCTGTCCCGGCTGCCGTCGTTTGTCTTGCTACATCCCCGGCTCTGCTCTCTGCCTGCCGACCTTTCTACCTACCTACCGACTACCTATTTGTACTCAAAACGAACTCAACGATCAACCTCCACTTGGGCTCTCATTTCATTAGGTCTCGGCGCACTTACACGGCGGCGCTTGGGAGCAACCCAAAATCATACCGCACCACACTATCCGTACGCAGGTACACTACACGACACTACACTACACTACACTACTCTACTCTACTCTACTCTACTCTACACCTCACTACTCTACACCACACTATCTATACCATACAACACCAAACGAAACCGAATCAGCCCCAAATCAAACCGTTTCAATCAGCCCGTTCCGTCGCTTACCGGTTGCTATTGACAAGACGAAACATTGCACCCTGGATGCTGCCGTCAGCTTTCATCACCAATCCAATTTAATCCCACCGACACAACCGACACAAACTCCAAACCCCATCCATACAAACGCAACCCGCCCGACCGGGACAATTCACCAAACAACCACATACAACACTACGACCCTCCCTTGCAACACATCCGCATTTGATTCGCTATTCCAACCGAGACAATCCAAACGAGGAACATCTCCAGCCAAACTTGGCCATGGCGGAGCCATCTTCATGGCAAAGCGCCATCGTGGCCGTCGAAGGCCCCAGCAAGACCATCGCTACCCAGCTTCAACTGCTCCCGTCTTCGCCGGATATCCTCATCTTGCCCGCCCTGGAAACATACATGCCGACGACTGCCACGGCAACATCCTTCCTCGACGTCTACGATCCCGTCCACCACCTACGCCAGCTCAATGCCGCTATGAAGCGACGTCATCGCGACGCCCAAGCCTTCTTGCGAGGAAGCAGCAGCTATACGTTGGAAAATGAACAGGGTCGCAGCACCCCTCAGAGGCTTGTGTTCTTGGAAGGCGGCGCCGCAAGCGCCCAAGCACTCTGTCTAAAGGCCCTGATGCACCACGAGACTGCCGGCGATCGCGCAACCGCCCAAGACCTACTGGCCCGTCTCACTCGTCGCGGGCTCGCCGGTCTCTCACGGGCCGGGGACGAGGAGGAGCAGCGTGGCCATTCCGCCCAAGTGTCCTACTCTATCGCACGGCATCTAGAGGATGATGCGTTGCAGGCGGTGGACCCAATTACACGGGCGATGCGGGCCGCTGACGCTCTGGATAGGCAAACGGCGAGCCTGCAACCCTCCAGCGAGCTGGATCTTACAATGCGCAGCCTCTGCCACTCATCAATCCTGCCACCCAAGCATTCTACGACGGGAGAGGATACAACGGCGCCGTCTGGGCACCCATCATCGTCGTCGTTTGATGATGACGACGGGCAGAACACGCCCACTGCCACGGTGGACCGGCCTGTCAAGTCTTCAGCCTCCAGACAACGGCATCGCTTCTCCATTGTCCACTACGATTCGCAGGCTGAAATGCCATCCGTCTTTGGATTCGACGACTTGCACACCGGCCGGGCCTCTGTGTCTTCGTTGTCGACCCTGACGGCTGCCAACAGCAATGTGACGGCATTGAAGCGGGACAGCAACGGGTATCCCCACCACCATCGTCGGTTCGCTAGCAGCCCTTCACCCGTGTCGGACGCGTTCAGCCTGCGATCTTCGTTTGGCCCAGTAGAGTACGGCCGGGCCTCCCTTCTGGACATACGCTGGAATATGTCTGTGCGGCAGCTTTCAGGTGGCCGGGGCGCTGGCGTCCAAGCGGCGGTGGGTAGAGGCACTACCACGCATAATCACACAGCGGCCAACCTGAACCATAATCACCACACTGCTGAGGCGCCCAAGCTCGGCCACCCCTTGACCGTTGCTAATGAAACAGGGCCACATGCTTATAATAATAATAATGTCCCGGCCCGCCATTTCCTGGGGAAGTCCATGTCGGTATCTCATGCTTCTTCAACACCATCGCCATCGTCATCATCGACGTTGACGATGACGACCGGCAGCAACACCACCGCCGTCGCGGCCAACATGGCTTACCCTCTCACCCGCGTCCCGTCAACCACCAGCCGCCCAAAGACAATTGTCGTCAAGCGATCCCGGCCTGTGGTCAAGCTGCAGCCCGTGCCTAGCACAAAGAGGCGTCGCTGGCAACAGGGCCGCTCGACCTTCGTTGACGATGATGGCAGTGACCACCCATCAAAGAGCACTCCAGTCGACAATAATAAAAAGGACAACGACAACAGCGACTGTGAACCCGTCTTCCCTCGCATGGAGGACCTCGTCTTGTACCTCCGCTCTGAGCTCACTCCCCAACCACTGCTCGAGTCTGCACTCAACGCCATGCGAGAGGAGTACATGCGTAATTCCATGTCATCTTCCAGCGACTCCTCGCCCAGCACCAAGGATAGCGGCAGCACTCGCAGTCGCGACTCGCTCGCCAATACTGATGACGGCACAGCGACACTCACGTCGCCGGAGGAATCCTGCAGCGAGCAGGAGGACAGAACCAAGGTAGACGACGCCATCGGCGATGACCAGGGCACGCCAACGACGGTCGTCCAGATGACCACCCCCGTGGCCCTGCCCAGCATGGACGACTATGATCCATTCGCTTATATTAACCCTGTTTATGGAGCGTCTCCAACGGAAAAGCCGCCGGTAGAGACCAGCGTTTCTCCCCTGCGTTCTACCACGCCGGTACAAACACCGCCTCTGAATGAGCCTACCAAAGCCGAGCCTAGGGAGGTTGTTGTATCCGAGGAAATCCCAGGGCAACAGCAAGCGCTACCAGGTCAGCCGCAAGATCACCAGCCGGACACTGAAAAGGAAGTGATTGAAGAACTCGACTGCAGCATTGTCCATGTCACCATCGATCCCAATCAGCCCCCGGTTGAGGTGCAGAACTCGATCCGTGCCGTCCTCCGGCAGCACTACCCGCTTACATCCGCCAAAGCTACCCTCACGCCACCATACTCTCCTTCTTCCCCCCATGTGCCAGACGATGGCAATGACCTGTGGCGACCGCTTTTTGGCCGCAAGGCGACGAGTAGCCTGCCTGCTGCCGTCGGCGCGTCTCGTGGCCACCTACACCACGCGCATAAACAGGTTCTTGCCGTCGGCGTACAGCCTGGCGTGCGACGTAAGCATGCGGCGCGCGTCATTGGCCAAGTCGAGCGGTTCGGCACGGAGCCAACCGGCGCCTCTCGCTGCGCGCGTCTAGACTTCCGGTATGCACTGCTCCTTGAACCTTTAGAGGCATTTGTACTGACAACGCGTAGGTATCTTCTCGCCAATACCATGCAGGCCTTGGCGTCCACCGCCAGAAGCCCTCACATGGCCGAGCACCGCGATACGAATCCTTTCAACAGTCCGTCATTTCTCGCAGCTCTCATGCTGCCGCACCTCGAGACGTACCTGGCCGTGCACGCCGATGTACGCTTTCTAATCCTCGAGTATCCCCAGGAGCACCTGCCCACCATCGCCGCCATGCAGCGACTGGCCGGCGCGGAGCTGCTCAAGGTTGCGCAGATTGTTGCCGACGATGCTGATGCTGATGAACGTCTGCAGCGACCTGCCACTTCGCACGTCGCCTCCGAGGGTTCTATCAGGAGCGGTGCATCTTCCACCGCCTACTCGCGGCGCACCTCCTCTCTGAGCAACACTCAGCGGCGGTCCACCATCGCCGCGGAGGCTGCTGGAGGCTCAGGCGACAGCTTTCTGCTCCCCGCGTCGGCGTCCGCACGGGACATTGCTGACTTTGTGACCGCCGTATGGGACATCTCTGTTCCGGAGCGCCGCCCTCGGTCTGCACGGCCCGAGGTCGTGGCTTCTGGAGCCGCCACTTGGCCGGACACGCGTGCCGCTGACTACAATTCCTTGCCAGTGGACTCGTTGCATGTACAGCAGCGACAACCCTCAGAGTGTGCCGTGGCTTCACCACCTACGCCACAGGGGTCGCCTGTCGGACGCAAGGCCAACCCGTCACAGCTTCGCGTTAGCACACTCTCGGCGTTTCCGAAGCCGACGGGCCCTCAGAGCCCTCTCACCCCCGTCGCTAGCATGGGTCCGTCTGTGCTCGCACCAAGGTCGAGCCAGGAGGTGACGCCGCCGCTGTCGGGCAAGCCCAGGATGGAAGAGTTCCGTCCGGCTTCTTCTCGAAGCTCGCCTAGCCCCGAGGACGAGCATCGCTATCATTACCAGGCGCCACAGCCTCAGCCGCAACACGTCGTGGCGCGCGTGAGTGCGGTCGGGACCAGCACGCTGCCCCAACTTCGCCGGCAGCTCAGCAACAGTACCATGCGCACGACCAATAGCATTGTGTCGGCCGTGTCACGCATCTCGACACCACACATTGCCCACCTGCGGAAGGGTACCCTAACCGCGGCTATGGCACCGCCTACACCAAGCCGATTACATGATTCTGTGTCATCGACATCTTCGCCCTTGCTCTCATCCGCCTACCACCCTCAGAACCAGCAGCAGTACCAGCAGCAGTACCAGCAGCAGTACCAGCAACAGCAGCAGCAGCAGCATCAGCAGCATCAGCAGCAGTACCACGATGCGTCACTGCTAGCCCCGCCCACACCGCGTTTCCTCAACGCCTCCCCGTCGTCAGCATCCGTGGCCGGCTCTACGCTGCACAGCCGCGGCGGTGTCATGGACGATGGTGCCTCGTCCATCATGACCTATGACCCAGCCGATGACAGCGACTATGACCAGGAAGAGCGCCGACTCATGCCCATGTTCGGTAAGAAGCGGCGGCGCGCCAAGCCGGGAACGCAAAAAGCGCTGCGCGTGCTAGGCATGATGGCATGAGCTGAATTGCATAATTATAATGGAGCGTGTATAAACTCTATTTCCTTTTTTATAACAAAATTTCTTCCTGTCACTTTGTTCTTCCTCTCCATTTTTGTTGTTTCAGCGGAGGGGTGGTGGAAAGATTCTGACATACAAGACGGGGGGTCCTGTATATTTTTACATTTTTTGAGCGCTTGGGGGTTTGATTTCTTGAATAATACCAGTCTGTCTGGAAGGCCTGCATCCATTTGGTTGCATAATACCCAAATTCTTTTCCTTTGAAACTGTCTTTATCCGTACTCGTGATCCTGCCGTGAAAGATGGACCTCTCTCTCTGTCCTCTCTCTCTCTCTCTCTCTCCCCCCACACATGCTGATCTGCATAATGAAATACTCATAATAAAAGGACCGCGCCATGATGAACACATGCTAAAAACAGACCAAAACCTTGTTATTTTTGGTCATTCAGCCCTCTCTCTTTTGTGATTAACCCGGGCCGGGAGGAGTAGCCCGTCCCCCCCGTCCTGAAACGTGGACACCGGACGCCCGCCCCCCCCCCCCCCCCCCCCCCATACTCTTCCCCCCCGACAGGTAGCCGCGGCTGAACGATTGTTCTCTTGTCCTTAACCTTCTTGTTTCTTCGTCAAAAACGTCAAAAACGTCAAAAACGTGCTTTTACCGAAGAAAAAGGGGGGGGGGAAGCCTGTAATTTGCTTGGGTCACAAGGGGGAGGGTTTTTCTTTTTTTTTTTTTCTTTTCTTTTTTTTTTTCTTTTCCTCGTCAAAACATTGTTTGTACTGGAGAAAGCTTATTCAAAGGGCCGTTTTCTTTTAAATGCCGTGGGAGGTCTGGGCGGACGCGGAGCGTAGATGAGATAACAACAATCGCACAAAAACAGAAAGCTCCCGCCCGAGTGCGAGTGCAAGGGCCTCTCAGCTGCTGCGTTTCTACATTCTTTCGAAATTCGGCGTTCCCCTGTCCCGACGTTCCTTGATCATTCATCACTCGAGGATACGGCACGAAAAAAAAAATTCAGTCGTATTATTTCCTACATCCGTCTCTTCGCATACTCGCCCACCGTTCTAGCTGATTTCAAAAAAATGTCATAATCCCGACTCTGCTCTTCCGCGCAACCCCTTCAACATCGCGTTGCTCTCTGGTTCGCTCTAGCACAAGTTTGGAGAGGCAAGTCATGTAATTCTCGTTCTATACGCGTCGCGGTGGCAAGATGGGGATGGGGAAAAAAGACAACGAAGACGAAGGGGAAACAAGAAGCTGGAAAACAAAAAACAAAACGAAACCCGGAAACTATGAAAAGTCATGACAAAGTCTGTCCACATTATCCACAACCTTGCGCAACTAATCTTCACTCCTCTGCACTCAAGTCTTCCGTCCGATATTCATCAGACGGTTGATTATGGCTGCGCGCGGTTTCTTCTGGCTCTCATTCATAAAACACATCTGGCCCAGCAGCAGCTTAGCAGCAACCGTTGTTGGAGTTGTTGCCGACGCCCTGGCCCTGACCGACCTGTACGCTGGGCTTGGTGTTGTTGGCGGCTGTGGTGCCCATGCGCTCCTTGATCTGACGGGCCATGGTGAGGAAAGCCTGCTCGACGTTGCTGGCGTTCTTGGCAGAGGTCTCGAGGAAGGGAATTCCGAGGGAGTCGGCAAATTCCTGCAGTCATCATGTCAGCATGCAGCCGGGTAGCAGTCGTGTTGTGGCGCAGAACTCGGCCTGCGAGTGATCAACATACCTTTGCGACAGTGTACTCGACCACCTTCTTATCGGACATATCACTCTTGTTGCCGACAAGGAGCTTGTTCACGCCCTCGGTAGCGTAGCGGTCGATTTCTTGCAACCATTGCTTGACGTTGTTGAACGAGTCCATGTCAGTGACATCGTAGACTACGCAGATTCCATGAGCACCGCGGTAGTAGGAAGAGGTGATGGTTCGGAAGCGCTCTTGGCCGGCGGTATCCCACTGCGTCGGTTAGCATCCGGAGAAGAACGGTAGAGCGCGTCGGTCACATACAATCTGCAGCTTGACGGTCTTGCCATCGAGCTCGATCGTGCGGATTTTCTATCTTTGTTAGAATAGGCATTGTTTCTCCATCCGAGGGATGGCCAGGGCACGAAGCTTGGACATACGAAATCGACACCGATAGTGGAAATGTAAGACTCCGTGTAGGTATCATCCGCGAAACGGAGCAGCAGACAAGACTTTCCTACACCGGAGTCACCGATGAGGAGAAGCTTGAAGAGGTAGTCGTATCTACAGGCAGAGAGTTGTTAGCTCCGGTCGGGGCGGCGGGCGGCTACGATCATCGGTGCATTCGTAGTTCATCGGGCGGTAAGAGAGATGCATAAAAAAATTAGGCCGGACAAGGGCGCCAGCATCGCGGACACCTCGACTCGTCATCCTCCCTCGTTGGGTACTCTGTGGTCGAATCATCAGCATGGCGTTTGGGGTTTCAGGGGACAGCCCGCGGAGCGGTGGAGCCTCGAACATACTACTCAGGATTCATGGTGACGGGAGGCGGCTTGAGGAGCGACAAAAAAAATGTAGAGTGTTCGTTTGGTAGGCAGAAAGGTGGGAATGGCGTGGGAGACTGGGTGCGGCGGTCGAGTAGATGGCGAGAGGCGGCAAGTGAGGTTGGTGGATGTTGATGTCAAGAGATGCAGAGATGGAGGGACTGGAGAACGGCTTGTTGAGGTTGCGTGTGAAAGATGGATGGTCAGGCGTGGGTAAAAGTAGAACTAGCGGGCGTACGTCAGGGAAAGGCAGCAAGCAGAAGCAGAGAGAGAAGAGAGAGGGAAGGCCAAGTGGTGGTTGGTGGTGGCCCAGTGGATGGTACAGGCAGCAGCCAATAGCGGTCGTCCAGGTGGTTGGGTCACGTGAACTTTGCGGGGGTGGTTTGGTGTTGGAGCTTGGCGGCAGCGGGAGAAGGAGAAGGGGGGAGGGGGGTAGCTGTGGTATGTAGGTGAGGCCTTGTAAATTATGAGTGGGAGTACAGCGAGGGATCACAACGACGAGAATATTTTTATGAATCAATGAACTGTGCACATATGCAGTGTTGGACCGGAGAGCAGAGTCGCACTGCACCACCCTGACTTTGACGCCTTGTCTGGCACCGAGCTTGTTGGGACCTGCATGTGATGCACCCGAACCAACTAGTGTCCGGGCAGATGACAAGAGAAAGATGCCGAAGAAAATTCAAGACGTTCAAGATGAATTATAGGTAGGGTTGGTCTGCTCTAGTTTGATTTTACCAGCTGCGTCTTTCTTCTTGTCCATTTCCAGTAGCATAATGATCCTTTGTCCCTTGTGGATAGCCAATGCTGTCATGCCCTGTACTGCGCATCCTGCTCTGCGACTATTACACAAAAAAAAACTCTGATATACCCGACAATTTTGTATACGCTTTCTAATAATACCGATCGAAAGAACCATACTACACCAAGCGTTCACCTTGAAGTTACAACAAGCCGCTGACTGGATGCAACCCACCCACCACAGTAGCAGATCGGGCTCCACCAACGAAGCCACAAGCCAGTTACTTGTTACTTGTTACTTGTGCCTTGTTACAGCGCTTCCACCACGTTTTCCCCCTCCGAACAGCTCCGGGCGGAAAAAGAGCCAATCCGGGCGGTCGCAAACCCTCATACTGATGATGCCTCTTTTTTTTTTTTCTTCTCTCCCCCTCCCCCCCTAGCTCTCTACTCCATCGCCATGACCAAGTAGCTTCCCGACAGCCCGTGCCTTCTTTGTCCCAGTAACGGATTGCATGCACACGACACAACAACCAGCCGAACCAGCTCAGAAAAATTTACATGGCCGCGCCGCTGGGCAAGTCGCTCCCCAGGGCCCGTTTGCGCTGCGTGGCCGCCCCCTCGACGCCGCGATGCATCGCTAGCTACAGCCACGCCCAGGCGCAGCTGCCGAGCCTCTCGCGCGCCGCCGCGACCTCTCCTCCTCCTCCGCCTCCTCCTCCTCTTCCTGCGCTGTCGCCCTCGCCGCCGAGCCTAATCACCCCACGCCGCGCCTCCGCCGCCACGCCGCCGCTCTCCCCGACCTACTTCGAGGCGACCACCCAGACGCGGATGCCACTCTCCGGCAACCAGGAGCCCACCGACCCCAACAAAATCAAGCTCGGAAAGAGTACGTTCCCCCCCCCCCTTCACGTGGGAAGCAAAAATGTTTTCAAAAGCTGACCGACCTGTTTTCCCCCCTCCCCCCCCGAAAAATAGCCCTCCGCATCCTCCAGGACCGCATGCCCACGCTGTTGCAGTCCCCGCTGCCGCAGGAGATCCTCGCGCCGACCATCACCCTGCGGCTCTTCCCCTCGACGCACCCGCACCTGCCCGCCGTCTCCGGGCGGGTCGCCTACACGGCCGCGCTGTGGACGTCGCCGATCGCCTGGAACCGCGTGCCGCTCGTCGGCGACGTGCGCCTCGAGATCCTCGCCGAGCGCGTCACCGCCGAGCCGCTGACCTTCTTGCCGCGCCGCGCCGGCGCCGCCCCGGAGCAGCTCGTCGTGCGCTGGCGCGAGAAGAGCAGCCCCCGCACCGCCGGCGGCGTGCTCTCCCGCTCCCTGCGGTTGACCCGCGGCGGCGGCGGCGGCGGCGGTGGTGGTGGTGGTGAAGGCGAGCCGGACAGCCCGTTCACGGGGCTGTTCATATTCGACTTTGATGCCGAGGGGCGCGTGCTGACGCACACGATCGAGACGGTGCAGGAGGGCGGCGACTGGGAGCGAGGCATGGGCGCAAAGGTTGTCGGCTTGACGGACTGGTTGCTTGGTGGCATACAGCGCGAGCCGGGCGGCACGCCCCCGATGCCCATGTTTGAGCGGCGGAGACGCTCGTGAGATCCTCTCCGTCCTCCTCGTCTTCTTTCGTCTCGTTTCTGGTTCATACTTTTTGGTACAACATCCCCCTCTGGCGTATTTTTTGTTATTTAGCGAACATTGTTTTTCCTGGGGTCATGTATAATACGGCGGCAGCATGCGCGTGCCCAACCATCTCCCAATTCTCTCTAGCCATGATGAGCACCGTAATGAGCACAGCTCTGTGTTTTGAAGAATCTTCATTTGTTCTGTCTGGTGTGGCGGTCATCTAGAAACGTGTGTAAACCGAAGTGAACAAGGAAAAAGGACATGTGCTTCGTAAAGGCGTATGGATTGAGCAACAACTTCTATGGTGCATCATGGGCTCCCAAAGCCACGTTCCTCCATCCTCTCTGAGAGGAAGACTGAAACGGGCCAGCCAGCCATCCGGGGCATTTCACAATATTCTGCCCGAGGCCTGTTGTCTTTGTGTATTTACTGCGCCGAACAAGAAGAAAAATCCCGCGGGCTTCGGGGTGAGATAAAACTCCCAAGCTCCCCCAGTCACCGAAGGCTCCCCCAGTGATCGGTCTCTGTCACACCAAGCTTCGCTCCCACACAGACATTCTTCAATCTCCTCCGCGGCCTGCCCTTACAGCAGGACAATCTCGCCCGCGGCGTCACCCTCGAAGCCCAGCTTGGCCAGCTTGCGCCCGCGCGCCTTGTCGTGCCTTCTGTCGCGCGCCCGCGCCTCGTCGGCCAGCCGGCGCACCCGGCTCAGCTCCGCCTGCTCGTAGCCCGGCGGCGGGAGGTCATCGCGGTCGAGGTCGATCTCACCGAGCAGCAGCACGTTCTCGCCGCGGACGAGGAAGATTCCGTGGAAGATGTCCGCGTACAGGCCCTGCGGCGCCGGCGCCGGCGCCGGCGTCGCCGTCTCGGTTGTGGTGGTTGGTTCGGGTTGTGGTAGGAGGGCGAATATCCGCTCCGTGGTGGATTGCAGGACAATGTTGGCTGGGTCCGCGAGCGGAAGATTGGAGAAGCAAAGTTAGTGCGGTGCTGCTTGAGAAGGGCCCGTTTGAGGCCGCCCGAGTGGGAAAAGAGATCTGGTCTCCAAAGTCTCTTTTGTGTTTTGGTTTTTTTTTTTTTTTTCGGGACGTACCGAATTGATCCCAGCTCCGCAGCACACCGACAAGTTTACGCCCGTCACGTAGCACAACCATGAGCTTCTCTACAAGACGCGACGCGGCAGCACCCGGCTAGTCAGCATTTCCGGATCTTCTCATCTCGTTTCTCGCTTCCCTGCGTCTCTCGGCGTCCATCTCCGTACACGGGAAAGGGGGTGCATACTGTCCGTCAGGTCGAGAAGCTGCGCCGCCGTCGTAAACATCTGAGGGGGTAGCTGCGCGGGCGGTGGCGGCATGCCCAGCGCGCCACCTCCCCCTCCTCCCTGATGAGGCGGCTCCGAGATGCTGAGGTTTTCCATTGCGATGACTGAGTATTAAATCCCCCTTGTCTGTTGTATGAATGATCCTCTTTGGGAATGCAGCGTTTACGTAAAGTCCTTGTTTCGTGGGCGAGTTGTGGTTATAATCGCATCGTGTGGCTGGTCGTCAATGCCTTGATCGTCGTGGCGGATAATGGATGATGAAGTTCGGATCCTTGTCCAGCCTCACAATGCGACTCCGCCAGTAAGTGTGGTCCTCGATTATCGATAGCGTATCGTCACGTGAGCCGATCTTAATCAGCAGCGGATCTAAACGGACTTCATGCCTCACTTATAATTAACGATGGTGAAGGCGGGGCATTTCCTCCGTTTGGCTGAGGCTGCGATTGGCTTCATTCTACTCCGTACGGATACTCCTTACCAATAGTCGTAATGCAACGGTGGATAACCCTGTCAACATCTCACCGATGTTGACTTTCTACATTGACGGCACCACACCGCCCGACTACGGAAGGGTGCACAGCATGCACTCGCTGTGGCTTTCTATTTTGTGGTTGCCCAGCTTACGCCACACAAACGGAACGCCGGCGCCTTGTGTCTGGAAAAGGCCCAGCGCCAGCCTCGAGTGCGGGCGCCGAGAAGTGCTTGACTCGCCGGCATCCCAGAACCGTCCAATTCTCACGCGACTTGTCCCCCAGCCACCAGCGGTTATGACGCCTGGCAAACCCCAGTGACAAAAATGGCTCGTTCATTTCTGTCACTGATTAGTAGGTGCTGCCCGAGCAGTCGATCTCGGCTGGGGTGTGCCACGCAGCCGGCATCAAGCCTGGTTGTTCTTGTATTCTTCGTCTCATCTATAAACGGCAGGATAAGAAAAAGCAAGATAAGAAAAAGCAGAACGAGAAGAAATGTACACAAAAGAGGGAGCATCAGATTGAGTACAAAAAGTAAAACACCGAAATCCTCTGTCCATGACTGCCAGGTTCCACTCCCAAAAATAGAAGAAGCCCAAGTCCCTTGGGAAAGACAAATAAAATATGCGATATGTATGCGAGTCGTATATTACCCGGATAACCTGTGACGGGTTATGGTTGCCAATTCATTTTCGCCCCCCTGATCTATCAGTAATTAACGTAGAGTATCCTTCCGCCTAGCAACGCCGTGTTGTTAAAAATGCATGCCATTGTTTTGGGTCGCTATCCTGCGCGTTTCACACAGGATTGACAGGATGGAGGGAGTGACCTGCCACAGTTGCAGCAACGGCCTCTTTTGCCGCCATGATATTCCCTTTAATTTTGAAATTCTTCCAGGAGCACTTGCAGATCAGGACGCGTTTTCAAGGCCTCGATGGCCTGTGAAAAGATGGAGCTCTTCAGGGATGCGATGGATGCTTTCAGGGCCTCCGTCGAGCCTTCCAGCACCTCTTGCAGCTCAGGTCTGTTCTTCAGGGCGTCACCAGGACTTCTCCCAGCCGCGAGAGAGTCACGCAGGGCCGCAATAGCGCTTTTCCGAGCCGAGATGGCGCTTTTCAAGGCCTCTTGCCGCTCAGGCTGCGCTCTCAGGGCCTCGACAGCATGCGACAAGATGGAGCTCTTTAGAGCCTCTTGCAACTCAGGTCGGGTTTTCAAGATGTCCATAGCCTGGGAAATGGTAAACCACTCGCGCTCACGCTTCTCGTGCTCAGGCCACTTGTCGTGCCGTTCGAGGACGGTGCCTTGGAAGAAGTTGTACTCGCTTTGGCCCTTGGATAGTTTGCGGCAATGCTGCTCCTCGATAATGTCGGGTGAAGCCTCGACCTCGACCTCGATGCCGGCCTCTTCCCAAGCCTCGCGGACGGCGGCCTGCTGACACGTCTCATCACTCTCCCAGCCGCCCTTGGGAAGGACCCAACCCTTGGTCGACTCGTTTGACCCGGCCGACTCACTCAGCTTCGACTCGGTCGGTTTTGACCGGATAAGCAGAACGCGCTCCTTGTCTGGCGAGAGGGGGACGACGCCGGCGACGCGTCTGAAGCCTTTGGAATTGTAGACTAGGAAGACGGGGTTAGCAAGATGGGGGTGGTTGGAGCACGTGGCATTGCGCCGAGCTGATGAGGCATCGGAAACTCGCACATCGCATCCAAGTCAAGGCGAAGATGACTGCGAAATTGGCCGCAGGGTATGCGTGCATGCACAAATATGCTAGCGGCAGCCTGGGTCCTGGAATGCGTTCTTTGCTACCTTGGGTGCTACCAAGGCGGTGCGGGCGCCGGGGATGTGCTGCATGCAGTGCAGGTGGTGACGCAGGGGACCACAACAACTTACGTTGTTTACTTCTACCAACTCGCGATTCCATGGACCGCCCGTTGGTGACTGTGGAATTTAATCCCGACATGATAACAGAGCTTTTCTCCTGGGATTTCTTTTTCGTTCGATGGTGTCGATTCGGCCGGAGCAGACGGCAGCGTTTGGTGGTCCTGAGTTTTGGCAGCTTGTGGCGCAACACCTTGGGTTAGTCCCTGAGGCAGCAGGCTCTCGCAGTGAGTGGTGCGTTCGGCCTTTGGTCAAGGGGAAAAGAGAAGAAGAAGGAGAAGAAGCACCAAGGGACCGGAAGATGGGGATTGCGACGAGCGTGGTTGCGCAAGGAGCGATCAAAGGGTATCAAGCTGCATGATGAAGGAGGATTGGCAATTTAGTTTTCAGATGATGGGTGTTTGTTGAGGAGGTTGAAATGGAAGCCCAGCAAGATTTCCCGGACTGCCGGAGGGCGAGTTGGTGAGAGAAGAGAAGGAGAAGGAAGAGGAAAAAACTGGCTGCAGGAAACCTTACCTTGGAGCTTGGAGGGGTTCTGTGGATGGTTTTAGCGGACGAACAGTGGGCAGTTATGGGGGTTTACAGTGGACTTGGAATGGTTTTAGTGGATGATGAAAGTGCTGCTGTCTACCTACTAACGGTCAGTGGATTGACAGCCGCACCTCCATGTGTACTATAGTACTTGCTGTGGCCAATGGTTCCTTCTTGAGCACGGGCTTTGAAGCACCTTAAAATCGACCCTGTTGATAGTGTTGTCCTTTTATCATTTTGGTCCCTTTTGTCCCTGTTATCCTGAATTGATCAAACATCACGTAGATACCTCGCATCTGTTACGGTGCCTACTAGCTCGGTATCTAAAACCTGGTAGGGACCTACATACCTACCCCTACCTTAATACCTTAGTACTAACCTACTAAGTTTTTGGCGTGTGCTAAAACGCTGTGGGATGGAGGTATGTATGGTATGAGTGCGCTGTAAGAGCAACAGTCGTTGTGGGGTCGAGTCGTTACTTTGGGGGCTTTCAGAGGGGCAGAGGGTCCTCAATGCACGGAAAGCAAATCCGCCAGTTTCTCGGGTTGAGGTTTTTTTTCTTCACTTGCTGAGGGGCAAGATGATTTTGTCCCAGGAGCTTCTAGAGACTGCCTCTGGAGAGCTTGGGAAGTAGTCTATCCAGTCATAACAAAATGGAGAAATTTGGATATGCGTGGCTTGCATTTGGTAGGTAGGTCTGGGCTGCAGAGTGGTGATGCCCTCTGGTCGCTGTAGGGAAAAAAAAAAACCAATTGGCAGTCACTCTAGCAGCAGCACACGTGGGACGTGGGCAGCTCCCACTCAAAGATTTTCGCCCCATAGCGTCCTCAAGGCTAAAGATACATAACCGGTGCCCAGTATAAACCTCCAACTCACCAGCTCCTTACTAATAATGTAGTTACCCGGCTTAGTGTGTCTGTATGGAGGTAATGGTTTCGAGAGGTGGTGGGACAGTAAGGCTGAAGAGAGAACAAACATTTGTGCGGCAAAGATCGATGCCGTGTCACACAGAAAGAAGCACATCCCGTCTTACACGGAGCCACGCGCCATCATCACCTGGCTGCCCTGTGCAACTCTCAACTCTTCCGCTTGTCTGTGCGAAGCCTCACCCCAGAGGCCGCGTCTTGCATCTCGACAGCTGTCTCGGCGTTCAAACGGGGCAATCGGCCTCGACATGCCCTTGTCCAACTTTGCAATTTCCTGCCTCTTTGACAATATCTAGTCACACTCGCTGACCGAGGTGTTTGATGACTAATGAGCCATTACAAGGCTTGCCTTGCTCCTGCAACGCCACCATCCATCTCGAATGCATGCAGGCCAAGTGGGCATTTTAACCGATGCAATCTGCAGGGGTCAAAGCCAGCCAGCCAGCCAGCCAGGTAACTGCTAGCATTCACTCGCCAGCGTCGGCCCAGGGTTCGGGCTGCTGATTTTGTCAAGGCTTGCAGGGGGCAAGCAAGCTTGGTCTGCGTTTTGCTCCGTTTCGGCGCCGCCTTTGCCTTGGGTGGGCAGCCAGTTCATACATGATTCCGCAGGTGGCTGTAGGAGGTAACGGGTACCATAGGTAATACCTCGAGCCTGATATGGAAACCCAGATCCTTGGGACGCCACCGGATGGCTGCGGTGAGACCGTAAAGCGAGAGGTCTGAACGAATCGAGATGCACAGGTGCTGCAGCGAGAGAGACCTGTGTAGAGTAGGACAGCAACTGAGAAACCAAGAAGTGTTTAGCAGCAAATTTGTGGTGATGCTGCAAAGCTGTAAAGTGTGTACCTATGCGGTACTCATCCGTCTGCACTCACGCGCCAGAGGCAAAGCCATAACCAGACAGCAGCCCGCCGACACCGCCACTTTAATCACTCAATCACGATGACTTGGTATCAGTATCACAAAAAGCAGGTTTGTTGGCTCTATATCCAACCATATGATCGGCGGCCAGCGTCGGGCATCAAATGACATGCATGGCCACTTGGCGTCGAGGAAACGGGGAGCCATGCAAAGAGTTGCAGGAGTTACAGAGTCATTTGACTGGAGGCAGAATTTCTGTGCTGGGCGAATCAATGGCCGCATCAAACAGGTCATGTTGGCCACAGAGCTCCGCACGTACAGGAACATGCTCACCTCGTACCTAAAGATAAACGGGAGCCATGCCGCGAGACACGTCTCGAACCAGGATTGTGTAAAACAAAGAGATGATCCGAATCCACAGTATGCATTGTTCGATATTGCTGGAGGCCGACTGTACTGGCTTGTAAGATCATGGGCCACAGTGTCGAAGGAATGTAGGGGGAAGATAAGGGTGCTGCCGATTGGGCAAACGACCCCTCGATTTCAGAACAGAGCACCCCGAGCGTTGAAATGGCGGGGTAGTTCTGGTCAGACAAGGGGGGTAACCTACCTACGAGAAGTGCCTGAGAGGTGCCGGGTATGTAGGTACCTCTACACTTCCCTACCTAGGTAGGTAGGTACAGTTGCGCTGAACATCTGCTTAGAGGTACTTTGAGACTAGCTCAGGCCACCTCGGAATAGGTACCTAGGTACCTAGTAGGTAACAAGCCACGCAGCGCTGAAGCCTGCTGCATCTCCCCCTCGTCTTGACTTCCAGTTCTGCCGCTTCGTCCCGCACCGCCCAACGCTCGTCATTACCCCATCTTTGCATCAAGTTTCCAAGACATCTTCTTTCATGTCTGCTACCATCATCATCGTCATCTCCGCCGGGTCATCCGCCGCTACCCTGCTCCATGCACCTTGTTTGCTATCCCTCTTCTGAGGATACGCACCATGCAATTTCCAGACCACCAGTCCCTTCTAGCATATACAGACACACTTGAACTGGTCTCTCCAATCGGTAGGCCCTGCTCCATGCTCGATTTTCCCCCTCCTCTTCTCCCCTTTCCCAACGTCTACACACAATGCATGCAAGTGGCCGCTCCCCACGTGCTGTTATGCCTCTCCCCTGTTGGTCTCCCTCCGCGGACTCTTGTCCCTAGCATCGCGTGGACAGTAACTCTTGCGCTGTTCGCAAGTCCGCGCTGGCATCACCTTCTATTCCAGCCCGTCCCCCCCCCCCCCCCCCCCCCCCCCCCCCCCCCCCCCCCCCCCCCCCCGGCGGGCTGCCTCATTCGCGAGTTTACAATGCCGCCTGGCAGTCCGCATCCAGAAAAGCCGGCATTGGCATAGGCTGCGTCGCCTCAGGGCCTTGCTATCCCCTACCCAGCATAACCCCATTTTGGCCCCAACTGATGCTGATATATCATCTAAACTAGGTTACTCTTCGCAGTCGCATTGTGGTTATTGCTCTGGGAGAAATCAATCGCCGGCTAAACGTAAAAACCCCTCTCCAAATTCATGCTTTACCTGCTAACCATGCGCAAGCTGGGAATCGTGGTATGGTGCATGCAAGCCAAATCCCGTCCAGTTCACTGACAACCCACAGGAATTTCCTATTATGCCAAAGCCTCGGCTCTGAGCCCGGCCTTTTACCAGACGCTGCTCGATCGCTATTGGAGGCGATCCGGGACGTTACTGTATCGTCCTAACCAACGAGACTCTTGTTGTCCGCATTATACGATTCGCCTGGACTCGGAAGAGTTTAAGCCGTCGCGTGATCAGAGGCAGACCATAAACCGGTTCAACACCCACATCCTTGGCGACGAATACTCAAAAGAAGCATCGCGGCGTTATCCAAGAACCAAGGAGGAATCGAGAAGGCGAAATAATGAGTTCGATCTCGTGAAGCGAGTTCATGAAGCAGACTACGGCGGGCTGAAAATGCCCCCGGAGCCTGCGCATAAGCTCCAAGTTACTCTAGAAGAGGACAACTTTACGGAAGAAAAGTTTGCCATCTTCGACAATTATCAACATGTCATTCACAAGGAGGATCCTGGCGAGCGGACACGGAGATCCTTCGCCCGTTTCCTCTGCGACTCGCCCGTTCGTCGCCATGCCGAAACGCGCCCGGATGGCACAAAGAAGCGTCTTGGCTCGTACCACCAGTGCTATCGCATCGATGGAAAACTCGTCGCTGTGGGCGTTCTTGACCTACTACCTCAGTGCGTGAGCTCTGTCTACTTCTTCTACCACGAGAGTATCCACAAGTTCAGCCCAGGCAAACTCGGCGCTGTATACGAAATTGCGCTCGCTAAAGAAGGTGGTTATCGCTGGTGGTACCCCGGGTACTACATCCACAGCTGCCCCAAGATGCGTTACAAGATGGACTTTGCGCCGCAGTATATCCTTGACCCGGTTACGTTGAGTTGGGATCCCTTGGATGAGACGGTGCTCGCGCAGCTGGACAAGTCGCCATACCTTTGCTTATCCCAGCGAAGAGCCGAAGAGGCTGCCGCAGCAGGTCACCATACCGTCATAGCCAGTTCTGCAAACCCTGATAACTCTGATGGCAATAGCGACAACTCAGATCAAGATGATGTTGACAGATCCCTCTTTGCAGCCAACATGCCCGGCATCCCCACCCTTGCGGAGATGGCCACTGTCGAGATGGATGATATATATGTGCTGGGGCCATCTCCGGTCATTCTATATAGTATGACTGATCTTGTGAGCTGGGACGAGTCTTCCATCTATGAATGGCCGACTCTTAAGGCCCGCATGGCTGAGCTAGTCGGAGCCATGGGAATCGACACGATCCCAAAGCTATGCATAAATTTGCGGTGTTGAAGTTTGCCGATTTTCCCGTCAAAGATAGCATCATTATGCGATGAAATAGCTATAGACTAATTCCCAACGAGTAGACCTTTACCGCTGCTCATCTACCCGGTGGCAAGGTACAGGGTAGGAGCGCCGTGCCAGGTCGAGTGTTTTTTAAATCACGTGGGTAATACGTGTGTCTAAATTAGAATGATGGTTGTTATCGTATTTTCCCTGTTCAACTGTAGGTGTAATGTTTCCAAGTGGAAATATGAGGGGTAGGTCAAGTCGGATGGTAGGTACGTTATTAGTTGCTGGTCCCAAGCGCCCTGCGCCGAAAGCTCTGGCCAAAATTGACGAGCTCCATCGAAACTTTCAAAAACTTTTAGAGCTGTCACTCACTCTACACGTTTTCTACGAAACCACAAGACAACGCCAAGAAGAGGCAATTGAACCCATGAAAAAATCTGCCGATTTCATCTAAATAGTAACTGGACCGCCGCATTTGACCTCGACATCGATTGCGTCCCCAAAACAGCAACCCAGCCCGCCACAGCAGACCCGGGCGTTTGCACCCAACTCATCTACCTACACGCACGCGCGACTCCCTCACACGGACCGAACCCGATGGCAACGCAACAAGCGCTCTTCTCGCCGGCCGAGCTCGCGTACCTGCACAGTTCGCTGCGGCTGCGGCCGCCGATCCGGCCCGACGGCCGCTCGTCAACGCAGTTCCGCCCGCTGACCGCGGAGACGGGCATCCTGCCGGGCACCAACGGTAGCGCGCGGGTGTGCTTCGCCGACGGCACCGAGGCCATCGTGGGCGTCAAGGCCGAGGTGGAGCGGACGGCCGAGGGCCGCGCGGTCGGCGCGGAGGAACGGCTGGAGGCGAGCGAGGCGCACCGCGCGGGAGCGGAGGCGGAGGAGGGCGACCGCGCGCGGCAGGCCCGCGAGGACTGGCTGGAGATGACGGTGGAGATTCCAGGGCTGCGCGACGACGACGCGGCGACGGTGTTCCTGGCGGAGATGCTGCGCGAGGCGCTGCTCGCGGACGGCGAGTTTGCGGGCAAGTTGTGGATCAACCGACGCTTCCACTGGCGGCTGTACCTGGATGTGAGTTTTCTCCCCCCCCCTACCGTTGGTAGTTTCTTTTTTTGTGTGGTGCTGTGAATGAGTCGGGGGCTTACCCCCGTGGCTGGGAATGTAGATCCTGCTGATATCGCCGCCGCTGTCGTACCCGCTCCCGCTGCTCTCCCTCACCACGCACCTGGCGCTGCTGTCGACGCGCCTCCCGCGGCTCAAGTCCGAGGGCGACGAGGACCCGCTGTTCGACGACGACTGGGACGCCTCGACGCTGCTGTACCCGCGCGACGGCGACGGCGCCGCCGCCACGCGCTCGCGCCCGCCCGTCACGCTGCTGGTCGTGGCGGTCGGCGACAACGTCATCTTCGACCCTGCGCGGGAGGAGCTCGCCGTCGCGGACACGGCGCTGGCCGTGTCCGTGGCGGAGGTGCGCAGGGCGACGGCCAAGGACGGTGGCGGGCGGGAGCTGCGGCTGCTGTCGATGCGCACGATCGACCCCCCGAGCAGGCTGACGCCGCCGGGCGTGCCGCATGCGGCGGGGGGCGGCGCTGCCCCGGCGCCGACGAAGCAGACGGACCGAGGGGCGACGGAGCCGGGCGTGTGGAAGGCGCCGCTGGGAGGCACCAAGTTTGGCGTGGTGGATGCGATCGTGCAGGCGGTGCTGGAGAAGGGCGGCGTGGCGGACGAGGTCCTTGATGGACTTGAGGGTGTGGAGCTGGCATAAGAAAAGAAGGAAGAGGGAGCTTGATACATGGACGTTGAAACGTGTACAGATTTCTGCCGGCGTTGAATATAATGAGCAATTCGTGAGGGATCTATGTACTTGATTGCAGCGAATGGAGAGACCGTTTCCAGGACTAAAGAGAGACTACGTTTTACACTGGACTCAAGAGAGACTACGTTATATACTCACAATACCGGCTGATAGTCTCAACTTAAGCGGAAATAAAGGAGCAAACGTCCATAAGCGTTTGTAAAAGCATCACGCAGATACTAGGCATGCTTGAGAAAATGCATGGAATATTCGCTATATGGGGAGATAGTACATGATACCCTTTTTTACACATGGACGCCACCTTAGAAGATGCCGAACCACTTCTTGCGCTTCCCTGCGGCCTCCTCCTCGGGCGTCTTCTCCGGCATCTCCTTGCCCAGGGCTGCCGCCTCGATTTCCGCATCCGAGAGCTGCCGATCGCCCTTGCCAAAGACCACGCTAACGGGGTCCTTGGGCTCGATGCCGTGCACCTTCATGTAGTAGCGGCGCTTGGCGATGTCGTCGAGGTGGCGGGTGCGGTGCTCGCCGGCCTTCAACGCCTTGTCCTTTTCGTGCGAGAGGATGACCTCCTTCCACGCGGTGAAGAAGTAGACCGGGTCGGTGAACAAGGCCGACGTGGGCGGGACGAGCTCCTTGTAGGGCGAGTTGTAGGCGTAGTTCATGAAGAAGGTGAAGATGCCCATGGCGAGGAGGGTGCCCTGGGAAGGCGTGTTAGCAGAGGAATCAAGATTCCCGCAGAAGGAGAAAGGGGGGAAGCGCACCATTGTGATGAAGGTGTGCAGCAGCTTGCTGTGCCAGAACCAGTGCTGCCACGACCCCGCGGGGGCCATGGTGCCCGGGTAGTGGCGCTGGCTGCGCGCCTGCACCTCGACCTCGCTGAGCGGCGGGCTGTAGTGCTTGGGTAGCGCCTTGCTGCGCAGGCGGGAGCCGTGCGACGGCGGGTTGAAGCGGGCGGGCTTCTCGAGGACGATGGGCTTGCCGTCGACGCGTGACGGGGAGGCGGAGGAGGAGGAGGAGGAGGAGGAGGAAGAAGAAGAAGCGTATCGCACGCGGATGACCTGCTGGGAGGCGCTGGGCGGCGGCACAGGCAGACCGCGCCACAGAGGACCCTGCAGCGGCAGCAAGAAGCGCGGGATGACGACGCTCTTGAAGGTGTTGGCCATGACGGGCGAATGGCGGGTTGCCGGGAAGGCCTTTTCTGAGGAGGATGGCCCCCGTTACTTAGAAAAGAATGAGGTTCTTCGTAGATCCCGGCGAAAGGAAATTCCTTTCCCGTTGGAATGGATGGGCGCTAAGCCTGATTCTGTTCGGAGGTGAAAGGAAAAGGTGGAGCTGGTAAGGTAATAAAGCCAGTTTGGAGTAGAAGCAGTTCAGGAGCCGACCAACCGACATCCGTCATCCGTCTGACACGCGTGGTGAAGCAAGTTTTTTTTTTTTCCTAGACGTCAACGATTTTTTTGGGGTCACGTTGGTGCTGCACCAACGGCCGGCCCAACGGGTAAAGTCGGGTTGGAGTTTGCTCGGCGTTGGATCACTGGGTCCGCCTGCCCCAGCAGCGCTAGCCATACGTCCTGCGTAATGCTCAGCCCCTGATTGGCCAGCCACCTCCCGGCGCTCCCGCCACAGGTGGCTTTCCACTGTAGCGGCCCCTGTGCAACAGCGCATTTTCAGAGTGGCACAGGGGCCCGACTAGCATGTTTTTGGCCACATGCTGTCATGAACTTATTTTTTCCTGCTCAATCCTGCTTCCCTTTTTCCTTCTCTCTTTCTTCCAACCACAACGACCTGATAACCAATCCAACCCACCAACGTCGACGACCAAAGAAGAATACCCTCACGAGGCTCTTTTTTGGATTCTTTGCATAGAAACTTCTAACTCACGACACTTAACGTCTTTTTTCTTTCACACACATCATCACAATGGCTGGTGGTAAGTCACTGCTCTCGTCGTCAACTTGTCCCAGAATGTTCGTCGGCCTGCGGAAGCGTCTCGCAGGGGTCATATGAATGGTCGGAGACAGCTTGCGGATTTCGTACGGATTCCAGGCCCACGACGACCTCCCGAGGAGCCAATTCTCTTGAGCCGAACAAAATGTCGCATGGGTCATGTCAGCTCTCCTAGCCGAGGCCCCAAAACCTCGCACGCGCAAACAACGGATCAGCTCCTGAGCCGCCCTGTGTCATTTAAGATTGACTGCTGAGAAGCGCGCCATTGTTCGTGCATTGCGTGTACGCCACGGAGCCGATCTTTCGCGCATCGCCGGGCTCAAACACGCCGCCGCGCCCGCGTCATTCATCGGGACGAGAACACGAAACGACCAATTGACCACGATCGCTAACAAAATACTTTCCAGGCGACGCTAAGAAGGGTGCCAACCTCTTCAAGACCCGCTGCGCTCAGTGCCACACCGTCGAGAAGGGCGGTGCCAACAAGATCGGCCCTGCGCTGCACGGCCTCTTCGGCCGCAAGACGGGTTCCGTCGAGGGCTACTCCTACACCGACGCCAACAAGGGCAAGGGCATCACCTGGGAGGAGGACACCCTCTTCGCGTACCTCGAGAACCCCAAGAAGTACATTCCCGGCACCAAGATGGCCTTTGGTGGTCTCAAGAAGGAGAAGGACCGCAAGGACCTCATCGCGTAAGTGACGTCACGAGATTCCTGCCAGGCCGCATGCCATGCTAACAAGTTTGCCACGTAGCTACCTCAAGGAGTCGTGCGCTTAAGCGACACGCATTGTTGACCGCTTTGCGAAAAGCACCACTTTAATTGTACCAACGACATGAAAGACAGACATACTTTTCTGATAGACGGGAGGGAAAATGCCGGCGAATAGTGTATTATAGACCAGTTAGAGGGCCTGCGCCAATACTAGACAACGGCGCGCCCACAGCTCTGAACAGAAACTCCTCTTTGCGAGCGAGCTCGCGTAATAATGACGGCTGCATTGCATAAATGTGTGAATGGTGTCTGCTGCTGAGTGAGGCGGGTGTACATGAGTACAGAAGAAACCCATGGAATGAATCGCCAGGAAAATTCCAGGACATGATGGCAAGGAGATGTGCAATAGTCATTACGTTGAAGATAAAAATCGTTAGATATCATCATAAGTCTATGAACCCTGGTATCAACCCGCCCTCTACAATTAGCCCCCCATCTTGGCTCTCAGCTTCCTGTACATCTCCGGCCTCGCGACGCTCGGCCGCGTCACCTTGAGCGCCTCCTCCCAGTCGCGCGCCGCAATCTCCTGCGGCGCGTCCGGGTCGCGCGCGGCCAGGTACCTGGTCAGCGCAAACTCGGCCGCCTTGTCGTGCAGGCCGCTGAGGTCCGCGCCGGAGAAGTCGGCGCAGCGGGCGTCCATCGCGACGCCCCTGAGCAGCGCGGCCTCGGCCCCGGCCTCGTCCTCGTCCTCCTCGGTCGTCGCGGCGGGGTGGCGCGTGCGGTAGATGGCGCGCAAGATGTCGACGCGCTCCTCCGGGCCGGGTAGGTCGAGGAAGAGCTGGCGGCTGAGGCGGCCGGGCCGCAGGATGGCGTCGTCGATCATGTCCGGGCGGTTGGTGGTGCCGATGACGTAGACGCCCGGGCGGGCGCGGGCGCCGTCGAGCTCGGTGAGCAGCGCGTTGACGACGCGGGTGCCGGCCTCGGAGGAACCGCCGCCCCCGCCGCCAGCGCCGCCGGAGTTGCGCCGCGGGACGATGGAGTCGAACTCGTCGAAGAAGAGGATGCAGGGCGTGGAGGAGCGGGCGCGGGCGAAGAGCTCGCGGACGGCGCGCTCGGACTCGCCGACGTACTTGTTGAGCAGCTCGGGACCGTTGATGAGGATGAAGCTGGCCTGCGCCTCGTTGGCGACGGCCTGCGCGACGAGCGTCTTGCCGCACCCCGGCGGGCCCCAGAGCAGGCAGCCGCCGGCGCGGGTCAGGCCGAAGCGGGCGTACAGCGCCGGGTTGGCGATGGGGCCGACGATGGAGAGCTGCAGCTGCTCGCGCACCGAGGCCAGGCCACCGACCTGGTCCCACGTCACGTTGGGGATGGCGGTGAAGCCCTCTTTGCGCAGCATGGGCACGTAGTCCTTCATGGCGGCGGTGAAGTCGTCGAGCGTCAGCGGCATGCTGGGGGGTGCGGGGGAGGAGGAGAAGGAGGAGGAGGAGGAAGCCGGGGCGGCGTCGCCGTCTGCGGCCGTGTAGATGGTGTCGTGGCCGGAGGGCGGGTAGCGGGATGACCGGGAGCGACCGGCGGCGTTGCGCGCGGCGTGTCGCACCAGCTGCGCAATGTCTCCGCCGACGTAGCCGTCCATCCTTCGGGCGAGGCCGACGAGGTCGAGGTCGTCGCACACTGCGCGTTGGTGGATGACGGCGCGTAGGATGTCAGCGCGCTCGGCGGCGGTCGGCACGGACAGCGATACGCGCACGTCGAACCAGCCGCCGGTGAAGAGCGCCGGGTGGACGTCGGCCTCGCGCGCGGCGGTGGCGACGCACACGACGCGTGCGCGCTGCGCCTTGACGCGCGCCATCTGCCGCTCCAGCAGGGCGAGCGCGCGCTGCGGTTGCTCGTTGTGCGCGGCAGTGTCGCCGCCGCTGGCCGGGGGCAGGTACCGCTCGACGTGCGCGGCGAAGACGAGGCACGGCGCCGAGGCGAGCGCCGCGTCAAAGGCTTCGGTAAGCGCCTTCTCGATGCGCTCGGGCTCTTGGAAGCACCGCGTGATGTCGATGAGGGCGACGCCCATGTGCGCGGCAAAGGACCGCACGTAAGAGGTCTTGCCCACGGCGGAGGGACCGGTGAGGAGGATGCCGAGGAGGCGCTCGTCGCATGGGTCGTAGCATTGGGGAGCTATTAACAGGTTCTCCAGGTCAAACAGCAACTCGTCGTATGCCTTGCCCAGGCCGCCTAACCTCGGACGGTCAATAGAAGACTCGACATCGAAGAGCGGCCCTCGAGGAGTCTTCTTTTGCAGTTTGGTGCCGTCGAGATTCGCCTTGCTTTCCTTGGACTCCTTCGGCGTGGAGACTCCTGTCGCGCCTTCGCTCGTTGCCGTCCTCGCATTCGTCTCGTCCGCATCAACATCAACCCGTCGCTTTTTCTTGGCCGGCGGTTGCTCGCCGTTCGGTTGCTGTGTATTGTTGGTCGCCGCCGGCATCGTCGCAGGCTCCACGTTCCAGTGCTTCATCATCTGGCGGTTCAGCAGAAAGCGCTCGTCGCCGTTGGCTGTGGGCTCTGGTTCGTCGACGTCGATGGCCGCCTCGGAGTCGTTGTCCTCGTCCTCGGCCAGCTCCTGCTTCCGGACGTCGAGCACGCGGAAGAGGGCATCCTCCAGCGGCCGCTTCTTCTGGCGACTGAGGCTCGAGTTGGAGGTCTTGACGGCGCCGTACGCGGCGGCGACGGTCTTGAAGGGCTTGCCGTCGTTGGCGCTCTGCTCGAGGCGCTTGACAACGTGGTAGACGTCGATATCGAGCCGGTTACTGAGGGAGGACGGCATGGGAAGGGCGGCGTCGGCGTCTTATCGTTGCTTTCCGAGTTTGTTGCAAGTAAAATCAAAATCTTGGACAGGGCCAACTTTTTTTTTTGGTAGTGACAGGGTTGAGTGGGGTGGCCCGGAGGTACTGCGGAGATTCGGCGGGGTTGACACGGTATAAGTTGTGATTGCGCATGCAGTTTCATTAAATAAGTGCAGGAGAATAGGAGAGAAATCAGGATGATGGATTGATTCGATTTATCTATATTAAGTACTGCGTTGAACTATATTCGAGCCTCGGGTTGTCTGTACTCAAAAAAGCACGTTATGGCACCATTGCAGCCCCCTCTGCATGAGCAGCTTGACAAATTATATATTGTCAGGAAATATTGCGTGGCGCTCTGTAGATCTTGTTTATACTGTTTTGCAAGTTTGAGCATTCTTCGTACTGCTGCTGTTGGATTTATTCTGTTGGGAACTGGCATCCCTGAGACTCTGCCCTGCACAGCGTGCTTATTCGAACTCACCTTTGGACTATGAGGACATATCATGCCACCGCACACACATTGAAATCACTTTTGCATCTTAGAGCGCACGTAGGGAGAGTTTCCCGTCACATATGGTACCCAGGACACGACCCAGAGCACCCAGCGTTGCCAGACAACCAGCAGCCTGACGGCCTGGTTGTCTACCAAACTGCAGCTCTCAACGAGTTGCAGCCTCGAATTTAGCTTGATCACGTCGTTTGTATTGTTAAAAGTGTAGGAAAAATGGACGTTAAAACTCCTTTGGCCTTGACGAGCCGATTAAACAACGTCGCAGACGGAGCCGAGATGGCATCTAGGACCAGTTCGCTGCCGCACGGTGCAAGGCGATCCACAAGCCGCTGGATGAGCACCGGCCCGTCCTCGACGCCCAAGTACATGCTTAGGCCCTCCATGATGATGAGCGTGGAGCGGTCGGCGAGCACCGCGTCGAGCCACTCTGTCGCCGTGACGTCTGCTGACACCAGCACCATGGACGACTGGGCGGCCGACTTCCTAGACCGTCACGCTGGCCGGCCCGTTGCCGTCCTGCACCTCGCGTGCGGACTGGACGCGCGCGCCCTCCGTCTGCGTGAACTGCGAGCAGCGGACGGGGCTGGTAAAGGTCGTTGAGTTTAGAGAGAAGCGTCATGAGGAGCGTCTCCCGTGCGCCACTGAGGACAACACCCGTGTCGCTGGGGCTGGCGGTGGTTGTGGCCATGTCGATGATGGTGGGTGATTATTGCTGACCAATGTAGCGTCATATTTCTGAGGGGTTGAGCCGATAGGCTTCAGCCACGCACACGTGGACACACCGCCGGTAATTGATGCAACCAATATTGACTGGAGCTATTGAGGGGGCCAAGTGAGACAGTAGCAACTACTGCATACATGGCCCGATATGGACTACAGCATGAAAGGAGTTAGTGGACTGGCATCTTGGGTCGTGCAGAGCTACAATGTCATGAACAAAGGTCAGTAAGGCGCATGATATGTTTGCGGATGGTGGGTGTATAGACGCCTTCAAATGGGATTTCTCTTGTTGTCAGGGAGCGAATGATCACGAAATTGTCTGGCAGGAACAGATAGTCAGCTCCACTGCAAGGCATCGCAGCATACATGCAGCAAGCAATCGTCCGATCCGTCACGAAAGATACGCTGCAACGTCGATGAGACATTGAGCCATGCTGACGCACAATCAGCTGAAGGAACCTGGGGCGAGTTGTGGTGAACGTCGCTCGTTGCCTGTTGTGACATGACAATGAAGATGTTTCTGCCACATGCCGCGACAACCGTGCAACTGGCGGAATACTTTGTAATACAAAGAACAATGAGTGCCGGTATCGTCGTCAAGACCAATGGCAGCGCAGATCCTGTTCAGTTTCCAGCGTCAACGCGATCATCCTGTCATATCAGAACATGCCCGACTGGTTCGAGCAGTTGCATCCGGCAGTGAGTGTGGTGGACCCAGACAGGGCTGGACAAGTTCCGTGGTGGAGGTTGGCGAGCTGTAACTAGTTTGAAGAAGATGGCTTACTCGACAAAAAGTACCAGGGTGAACTCGGAAGCATTGTGGATGTGCACGAGAGCTGTTGTTGAGGGATATTGTGCCATATCGTGTCAAGGTGTCTGGTCATCTGAACATGGTGTTTGTTAATTGCTGATCGGTCTGTTGTCGGCAGCGGGCTCCAATCATCTGTCAGCGACAATATAAGCAGCCATGAAATCTATACAGAACCATCTTTTTTTGCTTGGCAAGGCAAGATGTGCCGCGAATCTGTCGCTCCAAGACCTTGGCATCGTAGTTTGGTCCCCAGCATATGGGACAAAATGCGGGCGGGCGTTCGCAGGGCAAGAGTTTCCGAGCCGACTCGAGCCGACTCAGGTCGGCTAACATTTGCCCCTCCCCACAGGCGAGGAGAACAAGAAACGAGGCGTAAAGGTTTTTTTTTTTCTTCCTCGCTCACGATCGGCGGAGCGCCCTAAAAGGCTGAGACCCTGGGCCATCCATGCAACCGAGGAGGGAGGCTGTAGAAACAAGGTTAGAAAAAAAAAAGAAGTGGGACGCGACCCAAAGGTCCATCTTATCAATCAAATCAGGGACCCACTCCTAGCTCTGCATACCGACCTTTGCCCTCCGTTCTCTCGTGCTTTTTTCCTTCCCACACAGACGTTAGAGGAAGGGAAAACTCTTTTTTTAACGGGGTCATTCCAGAGTGGGGCTCTAGGCCTTTTCCGGTTTTGCTGGAATTTCTCGCAGCATCTTGCACGACGATACACCAACGTCAAGCCACGTGGTCCGAGTATCACGACAGAGACAAACAGAAACTAATCTTCCAACCAACTAGCCCACGGCACAACATCGGTCGCTGCGGAACATCGGAGCTGCTTGCAGGCATGCGAGGCAGCTATAGATGTGAAACATCGCATCGACAAATGTCTTGGTCATGAGAGCCAATCCGCGCCAATCTAGAGGCCGACTGAGCAGGGCTGGCGGGGTTGCGGCGGGGACGGTCTTTGTGCTCGTGCACGCCCGGCGTAAGGTTGGGCCCCATGGGAGCTGAACGAGGGTCCGACTTTCTTCAAAGAAGAAAAAACGGTGATCGCCCCCTGCTTGCCCACCAACCCGTCCGTCCGTCGCTTCAGTTATTCGCCGGCGGAGTAATGGACTAGGTACTAGGTCTAGGTGCCGCCTCGCCGCGACTCTTGTTCCCAACAGGGCAAGACCTGCCGGCCGGCAATGTGAAAGGACACACACGAACGAGATATCAGGATGAGGAAGGCGACTTCAAAAACCCCCGCGTGCGTTCTAGTCCGAACGCCCGTTGAGCTGAGAGGATACGAAAACCGAGCCCGCAGCTGCTGGAGCCAAAGACCTCCCCTAATCGGAAGACATGGCGGGCATTCTGGAGCCATGAGGGTCTGGCTCTCTTGTCGCTATGAGGGGCAGGCTGGGACTGTGAGAGTTCAGCCATCTTTTGGGGCCGAGCCAGACGTGGAATAAGAACAGCAGACGATCCCACCTCTCTCGCGGGTCAAGTCTCACGTCGGACCGTTGCATTTGACACAGTCTTTGAGGTGTAACGTCTCGAGTACTTGCATCGTCCCACTTGCACAGCGTCTGCTTCCCATTGCAGAGAGGTTCCTGGTAACCTTTGCTGCTGTCTCACACGCACCCCGAGATCTGCAAACATATACCTGCTGTCGACGGTTGAACAAGGCAAGACTCGAACCCCGCGTTTGTGTAAAGCAAAGCACAAGCTCGCAACTTGTCTTCTTCTCGTGCTGTCCCATCATTCTTTCGAAATCACCTCCCTTGTTCATTCACCTGGCCCAACCAACAATTCTCTTACCTTCGAACCGGCTTCACGTCAGCTACCGTGCCATGGCAAGCCACCACTGGGTCTCAATCCTCAGCCTGCTGGCGCTGCTTGGCCTCGCCGGCGCCGATGTTACCAGCCCCGGAGCCCACGGATTCCTGGGCTTCGGCATCTCTCTCTATGAGCCCTACTGTGCGTTTGTCTGCGAATTCAGCCTCTTCGTGCCCATCAATTGCACCACAGCCGACCTGGCCATCGTTCCGAAATACCTGCGTCGTCGTGATGCTGAGGCTGAGACGCCCGTCTGGCCCAGCGGCGACGGCTGGGCTGTCACGACCGAAGCCACACCGACGTGTATGTCGCGCAACGAGTTCTATCTGCAGACTCTAGCGTACTGCATCAAGAGCCACTGCACATCGATTCCTATTAGCGCGGCTGAGAAGTTCTGGGAGGAACAGCTCGTCAAGCTGCCGGATGGGAGCGGGCCCAAGTCCTACACAGATGTGGTGGCGGCTATTAGCGAACCACCGACACGACCGGTTAACGCAACCCAGGTGCTCAACTACACGGGGATCGTACCCGAAGACCAGTGGCAGCTGCTCTACAGAGACGTCTCCAACAGCGCGATGAACGAGATCAGGCACTCCTTGTACAGTCTCATCATCCTCATCACTGGTGCGGGCATTCCAATTGTCATGTCGTTGCTGCGATTCCTCCCGTGGCCCGCGGCGTGGGTCACCAAGGTGAACGCATACCTCATCGACCCGCCCCTGGTCGGCTCCAAGCACTCGACGCCTATCTGGGGTCTGGGAATCATGCCGACCCGCGGCCAAACACTCTTCATCCTGTATCTCTGGGTAATCAACGTCGTGCTGTCGAGCGTTGGGTACGAGAATCAGCTGGGAATATGGTACGACTCGGTCAAGGCCGAGACCATGAGGAACGTTGCGAACCGGCTAGGAGTCTTGGCGTATTCGAACGTGCCCTTGGTCATCCTGTACGCCGGGCGCAACAATTTTCTTCTCTGGCTGACCAACTGGTCGCACTCGACGTTTCTACTTCTCCACCGGTGGGCCGCCTTCATCTGCATGCTGCACGCGGTTCTGCACAGCTTGGTGTACCTTGAGATTGCCCTGCACTCTGAGGGATGGGCCGAAGAATTCACCGAGCCGTACTGGTACTGGGGATCCGCTGGCACGATCGGATTCGTGATCCTCTGCGTCAAGTCGATCCAGCCGATTCGTCAGCGGATCTACGAAATCTTCCTCGCCGCGCACATTGTCATCACGGTGCTGGTGATTGTCTGCTCGTACAAGCACGTCAACGTCAAGTACACCGATGCGTGGGGGTACCAGAACTGGCTCTGGATGGCCTGTGCCATCTGGGGCTTTGATCGTCTAGTACGTCTAGGACGCTCGCTTCGCGCCGGGTTCAAGAGGGCGTATTTCACGCCTATTGATGAGGACTACTACCGACTCGATATTCCTGGTGTCTCTGCTGATGGTCACGTTTACCTTCACTTTCCCACCATTAGCACCTGGCGCTTCTGGGAGAACCATCCGTTTTCCGTTGCTGGCGTGACATACCTGCAAGAGACATCTACCACGGCGAGCTCTATTGTGAGAGACGAGAAAGAAAAGGGAATCGCAGCAAGCACGACAGCTGTTGGTGGTGGCTCGGGAAGCGGGTCGGACAGTGAGTCGGCGATAATTCGCAAGGAGTCTGGCATCGCCGTCTTCATCAGGCGACAAAGCGGGTTGACAGCCCTGCTGGCAAAGAAAGGGCCGTGTCCCAAGGGCATTCCTGTCTTCGTCGAAGGTTCGTACAACCACAAGGCGACATTCCTTCAGGAAGACCACCCTGAGCCGACTCATGAGTTTCCCAACCTGCTGTGTATCGCCGGCGGCGTCGGCATCACCGGCGTGTTGCCGGCTGTTGATAGGTTCAACACGGCCGGGAAGCCGTTGGGCACCAAGAAGTTGTTTTGGGGGGCTCGGACCTGGCCCCTGGTGCGGGAGGTGGAGAGGATGCAGCTCTGCGGCCCGGCCAGCCAAAGCACATCGACGGAGCGACGCTGGGGCGACGTAGAGGTGACGTTGGCGGTGGGCGAGAGGCTGGATATTCGCAGGATCCTGACGGAGGAGCTTCGTCAGCAAAAAGGAGGCACGGTCATTGTGGTATGCGGTCCATCTGGCATGGTGGATGACGTGCGATGCATCGCGTCGGCGCTCAGCAGACACGATGAGGATGGCAAGGCGGTGGTGGCGAAGCTGATGATTGAGAGTTTTACTTGGTAAAGAGGGGGGCGTAGAGTGAAGGTATCTCACGGCCGAAACGGGATGTTTTTCAAGAGGCGTTATGAAATGATCTTGGACTGGAACAGTACATGGAAGAGCGGATGTAGGAAGACGAAATGAATTGAGACAAACAGAGTTGCATCCGACCACGAGATCTGGTGCTGTGCGACTTTGCTTCAGGGCCCACACAGGGGCTGTTGTAAAGTTTCAGCGTGTGTTCTGCCATTTCTTAGAGGGGTCTAGGGCTCTTTAACGCAGTCAAGCCCCTAAAAGTGCTCGGATGGCGCCGTCAGCGGAGGGCCTTGGCTGCCTGGTGACAACATCGCGGGGCAAAAGTAGTGGCGCTAGATAAGAACATGGACGGACAGGATAGACGATACACGCACCAACTCACATCAAACAAAACCCGCTGTCCAGCAGGAAACGAGAACCCTGCGATCCCAGGGAACGAATCGCCCTACCAGCACAGAAATACATATACACACAATGGGCGGAAACACCAGCAAAGTCACCGCCCAGGACAAGTGAGCCAGCGCTTCTTCCCACATCCCCCCCAAGCCTTTCCCACCAGCCGCGTCGTCCTCGTGAGCCCTTCATTTCCGCTAACCCCCCCCCCCTTTCCTCCCTCGCAGGGCGATCCTCGACCTCAAGATCCAGCGCGACAAGCTCCAGCAGTACCAGCGACGCATCACCGTGCTCACCGACAAGGAGACGGACATTGCGCGGCAGATGCTGGCCAAGGGCGACAAGCCGCGGGCGCTGCTCGCCCTGCGCCGCAAGAAGTACCAGCAGTCGCTGCTGGCGCGGACGGACGCGCAGCTCGCGCAGCTGGAGCAGCTGACGGCGAGCGTCGAGTTCGCGCGCATCCAAAAGGACGTCGTGTTCGGGCTGCAGCAGGGCACGCGGGTGCTGCGCGAGATCCACGCGGAGATGGGCGGCCTGGAGCACGTGGAGAAGCTGATGGGCGAGACGGCGGACGAGGTCGCGTACCAGAACGAGGTCAGCGAGATGCTGGGCGGCCGCATCTCCAGGCAGGACGAGGACGAGGTCGAGGACGAGCTGGCGGCGATGGAGGCGGGCATCAGGGGGGAGGCGAAGGAGGGGGCGGCGGCGGCGGCGGCGGCGAGGCTGCCGGAGGTGCCGACGGAGGGGCTACCGGAGAGGGAGCCGCGCGTGCCGGAGGAGGGGCCGGTGCGGGAGACGAGGCAGGCGATGCTGGCAGAGTAGCGCGGGAGGTGAGATTTTCGTTTGTTGTTGTTGTCTTTTTTTCCAATACTCATCAGCGAGCATGTGGTTGGGCTGAACTGGTTACTACACAGCACTGCGGTTACAACGGATTGCTTTGTTCCACTGGCGCTCTGCGGGAAGAAGGGAAAGGTCTCATTCATTTTCATCATCATTATCAAAGCACATCCATCCTTGTAGATTTTTTTTTTTTTTTGCAATCATTTATACACGATATTCAGCCTTTTGTCAGCCTGCATACTTGGCAACGAGTCTCTCCATGATCGCCATGGCGCCACTACGATATCCTCCGCCGAATATGGCAAAGTGGTTGAGCTGGTGATATCTATCGCATCTCTTAGCGTTTGCTGGCAACGTGGCATCCTCAGACGCCCGACAACAACACTCACAGCTCGTACAGCGCGATCCTGTCCTCCCACTCCTCGCGCGGCTCCGCCTTGGGCACCAGCGCGTGGTACTCGTCCCAGAACGCACTCCCGAAGCCGCCAAACGCGCGCATGATGCCGAGGTCGTACTCTGCGTGGCCGCACACCGCCGCCGGATCGAACACGACCACCTCCTTCTCCTCCTCCCCCGCCCCAGCCACCGCCCGTCCGTGGTTGCCGCTCCACAAGTCGCCGTGCAGCAGCACCGGCACGGCCGCCGGCGCGACCCGCCCGAGCAGCCGCGGCACCACCGCCGCGGCGACCGTCTCCACCGCCGCGGAGAGCTGCGCATCGTCGTCGTCGTCGGCGGGGCACGCGCGGGAGAGGACGGCGCGCAGACGGCGCTCCGCGAAGAACGCGGGCCACGAGGCGGTCCACGTGTTGTCCTGCGGGGTGGGACCGCAGCAGGTCGTCACCGGGAAGCCGAACGCGCCACCGGGGGTGGCCGCGGGGGTGGTGTGTAGCCGCGCGAGCTTGGCGGCGAGCGACGGCCCGGAGGAGGAGGAGGAGGAGGAACGGGAGGGGGAGGGGGAGGAGAGGTCCAGGAAGTCGGTGGCGAGAAAGTAGTGCTCGGGGGCGTCCCGCATGGCGCCGTGGGCGTGCGCGCGGGGGCAGAAACCGGGCACGGCGTCGGCGATGGCGTTGAGCGAGGCGTGCTCGCCTGTAGAACGACCTCTGTGTTCAGCTAACTGCGAGGGTGGAATTTCGTCGGAGGTTTGGAGACGATACCTCGGAACATGATCTCGGCGGCGGCGCCGCGACCCGTCTTGACAAAATACCGGCGCGGTTGGGCAGCAACGGTCGTGGACAGCTTGAAGGTGGACGAGAAGCCGGAGCTGCCGTGCGGACTTATCGTGGTCTCGTTTTCGTCCAGGCCAAGAGCCTCAAGAATAGCGCGGTCTACTTTGAGGGCCATCATGTATCGTTGTTCCAGCGCCCTACATTCCTCTGGTGAGATGATGTAAAGCCCAACCCAACACCACCCGTACCCCTCTGGAGGGGTGCTGGTGATGTGACGTCAAGATTGCATGCTGCCTTCGGCTAGCGGCCAGAGACGGATCGATCTGGACAGTACGTAGACAACGCCGAAGAAGAATGCAAAACGAAATTAAAGTACAAATATAGATTCCTGATTTGGTCTATGGTATAATCTCTATTCTATCCGTCAAACCCGTAATAGCCGCTCCAAACGCCAGCGCAAATAAGGTCGTGTCAGGGTCCGCCCCACATGCCGGCGCCGTTCGTCCGGAACCTATAGCCGGCAGGCAACGACTTGCCGGTACAGGGAGCACATGGCCTGATTTGTTTCAATTTATTCCATCTGACAAAAGAAATGTCTGTAGTTGCGGTGAGCCGTCATTATGAGTGGTTCCCACCATCAATCGGTCCCCAAATTCCCAATTCCGCCTTCGCGCATTTCGCAGAAGTGGAGATGATCCAGGTGCAGAGTGGTGTAAGCATATCCAGCGAGGCAGTCTAAAGCAGGCGCCTTTCGGAAGCACATTCGGCTTCCGTCTCGGTGTTCAGTGAGGCTGTCTCGGAGCTGGAGCCGTTGTTGTTTCGGGTAGGGTGGTTGTAGGGCCAGTCCGACGGTTGGGCTTTCGCTGGCAGCCCCATCTGCTTGTTGAAGCAATCTTTGCACCAGCAAGTTTGCTGACCGTTCCAGGCAGGAGCAGGCGTACAATGGCGCGCGAACCAAGACTTGATACTGGACTTGGGGCGCGAAGACGTGACAGAGGAAGGCATTGTGAAGAGCTTGGCCCTGGTGTATGAAGTGTGTAAGTGGGTTGAATGGTGCAACTGAGAACTTGGTCGTGGAGGTTTTGGGAATGCAGAAAAATGAGACGAGCCACATCGTCCGAGAGGCAATGAGGTCCCTTTTTATATGACTTACAAAAAACTCTTCCCCTGTCCATGTCGTAGTTTATGCCTTGCGATATGGTCCAAGCTGTGCTCTCAGCCATCATTGTTGAACCGGCCCGGCGTCTTTTAGTGGATCTCGCACACTAGGTCAACATCCGCGGAATCTGGTTGCCATCGCCGAGCCATCACCGGCATGGTACGGATACCCATCTAAACGAACAATTTCGCTTGGCCTTGGCTCTCCTAGCCAAATTCTCCGAGTGCCCATGCCAAGTGCATCGCAGTTCAACCCGACTCGCAGCTTCCATCCATCAAGTTGAGCATTGCTGATGTCTCAGGCGAGCCGGCCGGTTTCGGGCAGGGCAGTTTCGGGGCAGGGTGAGTCTCGGGTAGGGTACTTCTCGCAACTTTATATAGAGACGTAGTTAAGACAGAGTCTGGGCAGAGTCTGAGCACGGAGTTGCCCTTTGATCTTTGCCCCAAGTCGGTCAACATCTAAATGGAAGCATTCTTGCAAAGCAGCATGTATCTGACCGGTTTGCCATGTGGCTAACGGAGGTGATTCGGTATTCACCGTAGACCCCAATCGCAGCTTCTTGAACAGACTTGCTGCATGTGAGAATGGCAACCAGCTGATATGGTCCACAGCGGAGGCTAGAAGACGTCCGGGACCGTGAGGGTGCCTTGCGGAGAACCCAAACGAGAGATGGACTTTTCGGAGACGGCATTGGATGACACAAGGTGCGGAACGAAGCTCGAATCTGGCTGGGGAGCCAACCGACTCCACTGTATCAGTACTTTCGAATCAAAATGTTGAAAATTCTCATCGACAGCCGCGAATCAGTCGGCTAGTCTGCTTATCTGCTCCTCCGTTCCATCCGCTTTAGCCGACCGGCGCTCTACCCGTGGCTTCCACTCCAGTCCGCTCGGAGTTGTGTATCGACGAGATGGCAAATATGTGAATTTTGGAGTTTTATGAGTCCCGGAATCGTGATCAATATTCCCAACGGGGGGTGGCAACTTTCGCCCCTGAACATGCCCTGCAGGAGAATTATTGGCCAGGGCGGAGGTACTAACAACGTCATTAGCAAGTATGTACCTTAGCAGGCATGCAGTGAAGGTTTGCAGAACGCACCAACTGGCCCTCTTTCGGTCTTGGCTGCCGTAAAGTCAATGTTTGCACTGGGTTAATGGCAGATATTCGTTGCAATAAGTGCGCTCCCGAGACGTTCAAGGGCGGTTGACGTGTGCGGGCGGTCTGTTGATATCGTGACAGAGTAATGTTCAATGAATTGGCGTGCGATTGTCGCAAGGTTTCTGACTGACTCTCTTTATCTTTGATACCGAGTACCTTAGGTAAGTATGGGAAAGGGAAGAGAAGCTATTGGTACTCCGTAGGCTTGCCACTCTCTGCCAGCTGGCAGGTCAGTTCGGCCATATTGCCACTGCCACTGCCACTGCCACTGCCACTGCCACTGCAAACGGAACACAGCAGCCAAGAATTTCGTGTCTCGACTTCTTGACAATCAACGTTGAATTCATACAGCCGCATTCAACTGTACCAGCCTGCACCAGCCTGCGTCGGCCTGCATCAGCCTGCATCAGCATGCATCGAACCGTATTTCTCCCCGACCGATTTATTCGCCCCAGCTTCGACGGCACCGGGTCGCAGCACTCGCCTCTCCAGCCGTCTATCGTCGGCTGTCTCGTCCGCTACCTCATGGTCGGTTTTCGTCCGATAAAGATATATCTAAACGGAAATTAGTCATACCCTCGTGCGGTGCCGAGATTCCATCACATACAAGGGAAAGTATGCCTATCCGAGGAAAGGGACATCCTGTTAGCACCGCCTCTTCGATAGCAGTCAGGAACATGGCCTACTACACTAACCTTGAGTCCCGGGTCACCCGCCTCGTCTCTAGCGCGACTAATGAGGTCCTCGAACTCTTCCATCGGCATCCTGAAAACCATGGTTAGCTTGCCAAATGACCCTCGATTGCATGGCACGGCTGCGACGGACCCTAGTTGCACTGTAAATGGATACAGGCCAGCTGTAGCCAAGAGTTCTTTGATGTTCTCGCGGTTCGCTCTCCCTATGCGCTGTTCTCTAGGTTCTAACAGACTCTTGTCAGCAAGGTTGGTTAATGAATGACGCCGATCGTGCGGAGTGCGTACCCGTTGGCCAAGCACTCATCGGTAGTGTGATGAGTTTCGATTCTATATCAACAAAACCAGCACTCTCCATCCAGCCGGCCATGTGCAAAGCTGCTCGCGGATTCTTTCGGGGGGATAGCGTATTCAGATAACGGCTTGACCACTTCGACAATGCATGGTCTGCGCAAGCACGAGATGTCAGTGTCCATTCGCAATTTTCTGGCTCGATCTCCACGGTACTTGCCATAGGTCAGTCTTCCGTTGTCCGACTGTGCATTCAGGTACAGCTCCACAATCTGACACCACCCACCAGGTTTCGTGATGCGATATATGTCGCGCACATAGCTGGGCCATCGACTGGCATGCACCCCTCCAGCGACCATTTGGCTGTGAACAAGATCGAAAGAATTGCCCGGAAACGTAAATCTGGGTCGATGATTAGACAAAATCCAGCGGGGCCCCAAGAATCTAGGTCGAACCTTGCGTTAAGGTCGTCATTCTGGAAGTCGAGATTTTGCGGCGGATCGTCTGGCAGCATGTGTGAGCTGACATCTATGCCCAACACCTAATGCCAAAATTGATGTTAGAGCCATTAGTCCTGCAACAGCGGGCCAGATGCTGCCCTCGGAAGTAATCACCACAGCAAAAAGCAGCAGAATACCTTGGTAGGTTGCCGCGGGATCTCTTGGAAGGGTGTCGACCTCTCTATATACCTCGCAGTCAGGATATCTCTTAGCCACAGCGACAGCCCAGTTGGCGGCGCCGCAACCGCAGTCGAGAACGCTCTCCGGAGTTGCCATGGGCGGGAAGATGAGTCTATTGTCGAAGACTTTCAGCAGAACATCATGCATGAGCTCCAACCGCTCAACCTCCTCCTGTGATCGTTTCAGAGCAAGGCCGGTGGAAAATACATTCAAGCGTGCAAACCTCGTCTACTGGCGCAAAGTATGTACCAGTCTCTAGGGAATACCTGTGGAAAGTGCGGCCGCAATACTCCACGGTGTCGCGATACTCGTCGTCCAAGGGCACAGTGCTTTCCCTGAGGAGATTGTGTGTGTCAGTACCAAGTCAGGAAAATGAGGCTTGACATACGGAAAACTCATTTTGCCCCGGAAAGGTTCTCGGCTGTTGGATGTCGAAGGGCTGCTATGCATGGGAAGGCGAGCCGGAGGACCGCTGTGGGTAACCCTCTGTTTTCGCCCCGACAGCCAGAATTTGCGGCCTTTTGATCGTCCAGATTACTGCAGAACCTTGTTTCCGCCACTGGACTGTATGGCTTTTGCTTAGCAGCGCTGATATTGAACGAGGAGGCTGAGGTGGGCGGCAACAAGGACCATCTATGAACCGTTGCCCAGGATACGAACTCCTTGACAGACCAGAACAGTAACTTTGACGCACGACATATCATTCGAGGAATCAAAACACGGTGGCAGATGAGTTCAGGATACGGAATATGCAACGGTGCTCCCTGGTTGCAGGCGTCAGTGGGCTAGGGCTGAGTACGAACAGCACATCCTCCGCGTACGGCGCTGCGCCTCTCTTTATAAACAGCCCTCACACATTGGGGGGGAAGTGTTCAACATCCTATACCGAAGTGGGTACCCGAAGAGCTTGCTGTAAATGGCTCGTCGGCCGTCGGGGTGTGGCGCCTTGGTCCGGAGTTTTCGTCTCACCAAACGTCGTGGAAGAAGTAGGCAGTACGACATACTTTACGCGGTCCAGCAGGGAAATGTGAACTCAAATCTCGGGAGTCCCGTCTGCACTTGACCATACGATTCTAGTCTGCTGCTTCATAGCCTAAAGCAGTTGATTCCGGAGGCATTAGAAGGGTGTTGCTTGTCAAAGCTCTGCGGTTGCGATGGGCCTATCTTGCTTGTAGGTGCCGAATCATACGATGGAAGATACAGGCAGCGTTGCCATTACATGAACCATCAAGAACTAGGTCTGCACTGACGGCGACCATGCCTGCTGGCTTCCGCTGTATAAGCTTTTAAGCCTGTGGAAGTCACAGAGCCATGTTGGCTGGCGCCGAATACCCGACAACCTAGTTTTTTGTCTGCGGCGACAGCTTCCGCCAATATTCTCGAACTCATTACAGCGGTCGCTGCTGCTGTATGGCAGGGACACCCCGGAGAGACGAAACACGGCCCGCAGGCCTTGCTGACTCGCCAGCTCGCGGCAGCATCCGTGGACGGCTTCAAGCGTGCGCCTATGTCTAGCGCTTCGGGTTGTCGTGAGAATTTGATCCTTTCGGCTCTCAGATAGTCAGCGGCTGTTGAAAACACTGCCTCTGGCCTGAGGTGGGCCGATTGGAGGACGCATATGCACCGAGGTCGACATGTCCTGCATGGAGTTGCTCTTTCTTCATTGACCTTGGTCGGGGCGGTTAAGCATTTACCACGACGGGAGGGCGATCCGCTGTACAGGTGGGACGAGGGCCCCCAACTGACTCTCCTATCGCCAGCCTCAGTCCATGTTTCCTCTAACAAGGAGCTCAACAACAGAAATTGGAAATTGGGTCGGAGAATAACGCCAAGTGAGACCAGCGCCAAGTGAGACCGTGAGACCCGATGCGGGTCTAATTATTATTAAACGAGCTGTGGCCTTGACAAAATGACGTGGCCGCGCTATAACAGCGTTGGCACGACGATTGAAATATCAAGAGAACGAATGATCAATGAGCAAATATGGCAAGCCAAGAGACGAAACAAAACTCACTTCTGGCGCGGGTACTGTACCAGATGTGCATTCAGCGAAGACTTCATCAGCCGAATCAGCCAAATCAGGGCTTTTGGGGAGCCGGCGAAACTCAAATTGAGGAGAGTTCGGGCTGTTCCAAACTCTTGGGTCAAGCGTGGGGTTGACTGTGGCTCAAGGTAACAAGGTACTGTACAAGGGGTGCGATAACAACGAACAAGTTAACTAGAGGTCACTGCAACAAGTGATCATCGCGCGAAGAAGCCATTTGGAGTCCGCGGAAGGCAAGCCGGTAGCAACAAGGTTCTTGATTGAGCGCTCCTGAGTCGGGACCCCTGCCGCACCAGCACGGCCACGGAACTGCATTCTTTTCAAACCAGAGCTAAGAAAGACGCAATAACATGGCGCGCGAAAAGACGCGGCTAATGACACCCGATTGGGCAATGGAGGAATAAGAGGCCAAGTGCGAACAACTCTGCAACCAGGTTTTCGTTTGGTTCGCGGCCTCCGTCCACTCGCAACCGGCTCTTGGTCGCGGTCGCTCTCTGAAAACTCGGCAGGGTCATGGCTATTCAACCAGGGCCGGCCTCGCCATCCGTCAAATTCCAGATACCGGCAATACCACGATCTGGCTTGGTTTGTCGTCGTCCTGGACTTCCGAGGCTCGGCCCCGAATCCAGGTCTGGCCCCGGAGCGGTGAGCAGTGCGAAGCCGGTGCAAGACGCTAGGCCGCGATCAGGATAGTCGGAGGACCTGTTTCCGAGAAGCCCATCAACACTACAACAAAGCTCATATATACCTTTCTGTTAGCAAATCGTCGATGATTAGCCGAGCCAGAAACGGGGACCACACAACATGCATCTGTGGAACTCCGACGCCAAGAATCGTCACATATTTTCTTTTAGGCAGGGTAAAGACGAGCATCACACTCTTCCTTTCAAGTCCATTCCGTCATTTACCTTGTAACGAGCGTGATGTTGCATTCCGTTCCGGGAAAACAGAACGTCAGTATTCCCCCCTTCCCCCCGAGAGGACGGAGAGCCGATTCCGTGACGTGGCTGTCTGCCGGCGCTTCGCGTGCAATCAGCTTGGCATGGTGCGCCGCAAGGGTCGCAACACGTAGATTGGGTCGCAACAATGGGATATCAGCCTGTTATCGCCAGTGACTGATTTGTCGTCGCTTGTCTTGCTTGCCCGCTCACCCGGGAAGGCTCCGTACCTTGAATCTTGGCAACAGAAAAGTGACAGAATTTTGTGAGTACAGTGGCTGGGTATGTTTCGGGTATCTAGTATATATATATATATATCTGGAAATGTCTGACCTCGAAGAAAAAAGAAACAACGACTCTCGGTATATTTTTTATACTGTAAATGGTGCGATGACCTCGGAGCATTTTGTTGTTGCTGTCGGTACCGAATAACCCGAACCCATGACGGAAACTAGAAATACATAAAAAACAAAAGGTCGCGGTGGCTTGCGGAATGCGAAGAAACATGAAACGACGCCAACACAAAAACGGCCATTAATAACTCGAGATATGAAGGCTGAGAAAAAAAAAATCCACACAGTTAGCGTACGCTGCGAAATGCAGACAACTCGCCGCCGCCATCTCTCCCGGGGGCCAGCTTCCGGAAAGCCCTTCCCCTCCTGCGATTCCACCTTGCTAGCATCTCTGTCACTCTTCTTTCCTGCCCCCCCCCCCCCTTGCGCATGCGGAAAAGAAAGCGCCATCCCTCCCTCCCTCCCGCCCGCCTCCCCCCGTGGTGCACCGGGTAGCCTTTCCTACCTCGGCTCCCGCTTAGCACCACGTAAAGACCGGGTTGCTCGTCTTGACGGCCTCCAGGCGCTCCACAATGACCTTGCGCTGGTTGCCCATCTGGCCCTCCGCCGCGGCGTAGCCGAGGTCCCCCTCGAGCATGTCGTCGTCGGCGTCGGCGGCTTGGTGGCTGTAGTCGTAGCTGTGCCTGCCGTGAGGATGGTGGTGGTCGCCGGCGTAGAGCTGCTGTGCGATGGAGTGGCTGCTGCGCCGGCCGGCGGCCGTGCTGGCGAACGAGTAGCGACGCTGGTGGTGAGAGGACCGGGTGGACGTGGCGGCGCGCTCGTCGCTCCGGGTGTTGACGCTGTTGCGGGGCGGGTCGTAGGCGTTGAGCGCGCGCGAGGGTCCGTGGTACGAGGAGGCCGAGGGCACGCCGGAGGGCCTGCCGTCGGTGCTGGCTTGACGGGAGAACGCGCCGTTGGGTACGGCGTCGTGGGACGTGCGCGTCGTCGCCTCGAGTTTCGGGCTGGTGGTGATCTCAAAGCGGCCCGGGTTAGGCAGATCGCCACCGAAGCCGAGAAGGTCCGGGTTTTGGGCGGCGGAGTCGGGGGGTCCTGTGGCAGAGGCGGCGCCGCTGCTCGCTGGCACGGAGCTGGCAATGTCAGCCTCATCCTGCTCGAACGAGGCCAGTGCGGCGCGGCGCATCTCGGACGAGGTGACGCGCATGGGCACGGCGACGGGTACGTCGACGAGATCGTCCCAGACGCAGACCTTGGCGCGGCGGGTGAGCTCCAGTGGCCCATGGTCGGCTGTCTTGAGCGCCTCGACGACGTTCCAAGCCTGGCCCTTCATGACGGCGATCTGCTTGGCAAACATGCGCTCCTGGAAGTCCTCGTCGACCTGGAAGACGCGCTTGAGTGCCAGCTGCGTCTGGCTCCACCACGCGGTCGAGGTCAGTAGCGGCAGGAAGTGGTCGCGTGTCTTTTGCGAGAACGGTCGCCCGATCAGGTCTACGGGTAGGAAGAGCCAGCCAAAGGGGAAGCTGCGCCAGGCGTCCGGGTGCTTCCACGGCCACGAAAGTGAGTTGTCGATGGCGCCGAGCACCATCTGCGCGCTCTTCTCGCCCCGACTGGAGGAGGCGTGCATGGGTCGCTGCTGCTTGTACGGGTAGGCAGCGGTTGAAGGCATGGAGGGCATGTCTGCGGGGTTGACGGGCCGCGGGCGGTCCGCGTCGGGGGATTCTGATTCTGCGGCGTCCATGTTGAGATGCATGGGCTCGGTGGCGATGGAGACGGCGCCCGATTCGCGGTCGACCTTTACCATCCAGTTGTCGAGGCCGCGATCGGTGTTGCGCATGATATAGTCGAGAATGACCAGTTTCTCGAGCTCCTCACGGAACGACTGTTTGAGGTCTTCGGTCCATGCAAACCGAGCGGGCTGCTCGGGAGCTGGTGAACGCTCCCCACTGGCGGGCGATTCACTCTCATCGTCGTCCGAGTCGGCATTCTCGGCCTGGCCAGACGTTGACGGCCGGCACGCGTCGGACCACTTCTTGTTCTTTCGATTGCCGCTGTCTCTACCATTCGATGTACGAAAGCCAGCCCAGTACTGGTCGGGCCAGGGATTCTCGCGTAGAAATACGTTGGCATCTTTGAAGCCTTTGAGGAAGACTTGGAAACTGCCCGGCTTGGCTGGGAATGGCTTCTTCTTGCGATGAAAGTTGCGACGGTCCCAGAAGGGGTAGTGGAAGGATTTAGAGGATAGCCACACGACGTCGGTATACGGTACCATGTTTGTTTGTAGTTGGCGATCGAGGACGTAGGCAGCGGCTTCGCTGACGTATGATAAGTTGGGAATAAGGCTATCCGAATTAGCATGTGACTGGCAGTGCGGTAGGTTCTCGTCTTACCAGGCCCGGCCAAAGCAGCAGGGGAATAGATTTCGATGAATCCATTTATTCCATTTTGGATTTCCGGCAGCGTAGGGCTCTTCGTCTTTGGGCTTAAACACGCCGACAATCTTGCCATCAGGATCGCGAGCAAAATAACTGCCGGAACTACCCTGCGAGATCATGCTAGGGTGAATTTCTTGTCGAATAGCACGCCTTACACTGTCGACAATGACTTCGAATTCGGCCTTTGTTATAGCACCCTCTGGAGCTTCGGCAAGCTCTTGAGCTGTGACGGGTCTGATGCCTTCAGGGGCACGGAAGACCGAATGTTGGATCTCGAGGCGCTCCTCCTCGCCGGGAAAGCTTTTTCCGCGCCCACGCTTGAATTTAGAGGCAATCTCATCAGCCCAGCGTTCGAAGCGGGCGTTGATGGCCTTGATGTCGACGCCGCCGGCGCTACCGACGCGGCGTCGGAATTTGGGCCGGTTCGTGGTTGATCGTGGAGCGCCGGGGGCGGCGGCTGAGGGGTTCAGGGCGGCAGAGGGCCCGGCATTGGTGAAGTCGTCATCGGAGTCGTCGCTGAAGCGGTCGGCTTGGGCGAGTCGCTCGTAGCCCGTCGTGGGTGGGCGTGTCTTGGGCATCGTGGGCTATGTGGAATTGGGGGGCGGGCGGCGCTGCAGCCGTCGTCGTCGTGGTCATGCGAACAAGTGGAGGATCGCGGCTTATCTCAATGCCATTTGATTCACCAGGGCTATAGTCACGCTCAGGTAGAAAAGTACCGAGTGACTGGTTGGATGACGGCCAAGAAAGGCAGCCGAGAGCGACGAAGGTCGTACAAACAGTACCTAGTTGCACGACACGGAGGCAGCCGGAGGTACGAGGGGCGAGCAAGCGGAAGGGTCGCAGTCGATGGTAAGGCTCCTTGTTTGCAGGGAAATACCCCGATTAGGGATCGTGTACGGAGCTGGAGGGCTGATACGGTGTAATGGCGATGCAATCTCAGCAAGGCGGGATGAAAAGGGACGGTGACAATGACGTTGATCTAGTTACGATTTTTTGACCCTTTTAGGCCAGATGTCGCGAAGTGGATGGCAGGGGATCCACCATGGCGGATGGGTGCCTGTAGACGAGGCTTCAGGTCCCAGGATGGACTGGATGGGTGAAGGGAAATCCATGGGGCAGAGAGTTTACAGATACTCTAGCAATTGAGTTGAGGTGATTCTTGATATTTTCAAAATATTTTATCCATAGACTCTAGATAGAACGTGTGGGCTGTCTTTCTTCTCCTAGGTAGGATGCAACAACCTCAAGCTTGTCTCTGTGGCTGGTGCTTCGGAGATCTTTTAGCGGCCCATCCGCTGTAATCTTAGTGGGACAGTGGGACGCCCAAGATGCCTGGCCCAGTCTTTCTGGGCAATTTGATCGAGAGCCAGCTTCTCTCTTTCAGCCCAAAGCTGATCAACCAATCGCCATCCACCGTATTCTTCGGTTTGCCATGCACCGCCGAACACGATCGGCCGACTCGGTGCATATATCCAGAAAAGGAATCGTCGACAGCTCAACAGGAGTCAAAGCATGGCAGTGCTCACTCTTGCCAACGTAATGCCCTATAGGGGGTGTCATGCGGCCAACTGCTTTGCGGTGACCTGGTCGACGAGTACAAATAGACGCGGCTACTGCTCTTTCCAAAGTTTCAAGAACCATGGTCAGTTCTCACAGTATCATTCAACCTCGTCATGAGATTCACAAACTTCGTCCCCTTCATAACGTTGCTCGGCTCGGTCCATGGGGCTGCCCTGCAAACGACATCAAACGCCTCCCAATGTCGATGCAGGCCGAGCGATCCCTGTTGGCCCTCTCAAAGTCAATGGGCATCGCTCAATGCCTCGGTCAGTGGCAATCTCGCTGCAGTCCAGCCTGTCGCCCACGTCTGCCATGATCCTGGCTACAACGCGGCAACATGCAACGCCTCCATGGCCCTCTCGGAATCCTCCGTTTGGCGTGACCAGAACCCCGGCGCTGTCCAATGGACGAATTGGGAGGCTTGGCCAGAGCGCAACGAGTCCTGCTCGTTTGACCTTCCAAGAGGTGTCCCTTGCCGCCAGGGCCGTGTGTCTCTCTTCTCCGTGGTTGCCGAGACTGCCCAGCACATCCAGGAAGCGGTACGCTTTGCCGCTACTCACAACATCAGGCTGGCTATCAAGAATACCGGGCACTGCTTTCTTGGCCGCTCATCCGCGCCCGAATCGCTACAGATTGCCACTTACAAGATGAAGACGATGGATTTTGTCGACGACTTTGTTCCCGAGGGCTCCAGCCACAACAAGTCTGTCGGGTCAGCCGTGACCCTGGGCGCTGGTGTTGTACTCATGGACATCTATGCCGAGACGAGGAAACGCAATCTGACCGCAGTTGTTGGACTTTCACATACAGTCGGTGCTGCTGGCGGCTATATCCAAGGTGGCGGTCACTCGCCTCTTGGACCATGGAAGGGTATGGCCTCAGACAATGCTCTTCAGTTCCAAGTTGTCACGGCGGATGTAAGTATATCTTTATGCGCAAAACGGCATATTTCTAACACTTTAGCAGGCCAAACTTGTGGTCGCGAATGAATACCAAAATAGAGACCTTTTTTGGGCACTGCGAGGCGGCGGTGGCGGTACTTTTGGCGTTGTCGTCGCTGTCACCATCCGCACGTTCCCTGATGTTCCTGCCATGGCTCTCATGTCTGATATTATCCTTCCTGGACCAGCCGATGACAAATTTTGGAATATTCTGGAAGCTCTGCACCGTCGTCTCCCGGCGCTCGCTGATGCCGGCGGCAGCGGTTACTATTTTGCCCTCCCCAACTCTGTCTCCAACGGCACATCTACGGCATCGCTTAATGTCATGATGTTCTTCCCCAACAAAACAGATCGAGCACCCATTGCCAAGATTGTGGATGCATATATTCAAGATGCCCGCAAATCCGCGCCTGATGCCAACTACACCCTGGAGCTCGCGCCTGCAATTGGTGGCTCGATTGCCAATGAGCTAGCAAAGACACCATATGACCCTACTGGAAGAATTGCCATTGTCGGATCTCGTTTGATATCTCGTGACCTCCTCAGTCAAAACGATGGCGCGCAACGTCTGGGCAAGGCTTTGCGTGATATTTACAACGGCAGTGGCAACCAGACTGGCTATAGTGGCCACCTCATCGCCGACGGTGCTGTTTCCAGGAATGCAGGCAAGGTCAAATCGGCGCTCAACCCGGCTTGGCGTAAGACTATCACCCATATTGCGTTTGGTCGAGGCTGGGCTCCAAATGCCACTCTAGCGGAGCAAAAGGCTGTCCAGGACCGGCTGACCAATGTCGAGATCCCCATTCTCAAGAAACTCGAGAAGGGTATGGGAGCCTACCTGAACGAGGCCAATCCCTTTGAGGCTGGCTTCCAAGGGTCTTTCTGGGGCGATAATTACAAGAGATTGTATCGCATCAAGCAGCATATTGATCCCAAGGGCTTGTTCATTACGCGAAGTGGTGTCGGTAGTGAAGATTGGGATGGCGAGGGGCTTTGCCGTGTGCGCAAGCCATCGGTTGACGGACTGCAGCTGCCATTTTAGATTGGCTGTGTGCATTCCCTCCTACGGTCCGTTGATACAGAAAATACAGCTTTGCATATTCTGCCCTTCTCCTTTCGGCCCTTACACGACCATCCGCCGGTAGGATTTTTATAGATGCCAAATCGGGCAAGTGATGGTTAACAGCGTCTCCACCCCGAGCACCGAAAGCCGAGCTGCAGCCTAGGTGACTCAATGCTATTTTGAGGCAAGAAATCTATTCGTCAAGCTGAGAATTCTTGCAGCGGCCTGAGTCACTTGATATTACGCTAGTTTCCATGGGGGAAGGACCCTCCCCGAAGCCGAGAATTGGATGGCGAGGAAGCCACGGCATACTTGAGCGGACTCGCGGGAAAGTAAAAGATAAAAGGCAGAGATGCGCTTCTCCTGTCGTTCGGTCCATACTTGAACCCAGAATTCGGAAGAAGCTTCACTTCTCTATAACATATAAGAAACTATGTCTGCTTTTTCGGCTGCTCTCGACAACGCCTTCGAGTCCAAGCGGCTTTGCTACATCGCCGTGGACGACGAGTGCGACGACTACAAGGAGGTGCTCACCGACATGATGAACGAGGCGTCCCTGCAAGCGCTGTCATCCGAGATGCTCATCCGGCCGCAGGGCAAGACGGACGTGCAGTTTCTGGCGACCATGTACCGCAAAGCGCTGCTCGGCGTGGCCATTTGCCTACGCGCAACCGAGGAGGAGGAGGAGGAGGACGCTACCGCCGCTACCGCCGCCGCCAGCGACACGGACAAGAAGAAGAAGAAGACGAGGCGGAGGAGGAAGAAGCCGACCATCATCGGCACGCTGTGCATCGGCTGGGGCGGGATCCCGGACTCGCTGCGGCACAACCGCAACGCGTACCTGGGGATCACGCTGGCGCGGGCGCACCGGGGGCGCGGGTACGGGCGGGAGGCGCTGGACTGGGGCGTGGACTGGGCGTTTCGGCACGGCGGGCTGCACTCGCTGTCGCTGACGACGGTGTCCTTCAACGAGGTCGGGCAGCGGCTGTACGAGAAGGCGGGGTTCGCGCTGGCGGGGAGGAGGCGCGAGGTGGCGTGGGTGAACCGCGCGTGGCACGATGAGTTGACGTACTCGATGACGGAGACGGAGTGGGAGGCGCTGAGGGAAGGGGGGGGGGGGGGGGGGG
>MWMN01000080.1:36519-54020 GCA_002968875.1 Cordyceps cicadae | reverse complement strand
GGGGGGGGGGGGGGGGGGGGGGGGGGGGGGGGGTTTGACGGACGGAGAGTAAAAGGCCGTGATGCTGAGTTTTTTTTTCAGAGATGTGGTTTGCTTAGGCTTAGCGGAGCTCTTGTAGAGGTAAAACAGCCAGTTACAAAAAAAGGCGAAGAAAATTGATTAAAAGTAAAAAATTAAGCTGCACTCTTCACGCGGGTCGGCAGCTACATAGACTTCATCAAGCAGAACTTTGGGGAGCGAGGCTACACCGACGGCGACAACCAGCGGATCCAGGACGAGACGAGCCCTGAGGGCGCTCAGGGTGCTCAAGGTTGCCCTCCGCGGAGCTTGCGAGGATCACTACTTTGGCAAGTACAGTGAGTGCATACGCGCGGCCAGAGCCGACATGATCAAGGTCTGGCCAGGGACTCCGGAGCAATGGGCCGCCCAAGACGTGGCCGTGGCCAAGTGCGAGATGATCAAGAATATGGAGGACGCTTGCGGTGGCGTGTGCGTGGATGAGGCGAAGCTGGACTCGACGGCCGAGATTGTCGTCAAGTGCTCCGAAGCAGGACAGGCGGGAAATTAAAAAAAAAAAAAAAAAAAAAAAAAGCAAACACGGTGAAGTTTGGTGGCGGAGAGGATTGGTCAAGCAACGGCTGTTCATGTTTGCAAAGTGCGAAGTCTTATTACACCAGGTTGCTACTCACACCAAATTGCTAATAATACACCCATCCGTTGCGGCGATTCATTTTCCTGGTATCATTCATGCATCTAAATGGTGACCTTACTTATAATTCCTTTTTTTTTCTTTTCCTATAATTTCGTCTTGTTATCCCGCAGGCGCCCTCACCGGACCTGCTCCATCTCCGGTCTGCGCTGCTCCACTCGTTGCCTGACCGCCGGCTCTGCCCTCCGCTGCGTGATCGGCCTCGACCGCGTCAAGTCCGCCTTCTTCGTGACAGCCGCGGCGCCCTTCTCCTTGGCTGGCCCCTCCCTCGGCGCCGCGGCCACCACCGCCTCCTCCTCCTCCTGCTGCGGCGGCGTCCTCCTCGTCATGGCCTCCTTGGCGAGACGGAGGTCCGTCAGGCTCAGCCGGAGGTCTGCGCTGTACGGCTCAAACTTGGCAACCACCTGCTCGAGGCCGGCGCGCATGGCATCCGTCACCTGGTCCACCTCGGGGCTGTCGCGGCGGCGGCGCGACGAGTCGGTCCAGTGGATGGGGAAGCGCGCCTTGAGGGCCTCGACCTTTGTGATGATGGCCGTCAGCGCGCGGACGATGCTGGGCACGTCGCGGTGCACGTTGCCGAACTGGTCCTCGGCCAGGCTGTGCACGGCGAGGTGGCAGAGCGCCTGGGTGGCGTGGATGTACACGGTGGGCTCGGCGTAGGGCTGCCCGAGGACGGCGGCGGTGAGCTCGGTGCCGAACTCGTGGCGGAAGATGCTGCCGAGCCACTCCAGCCGGAGCAGGTACGAGGTGGCCTGGTCAACGTAGGATTGGAGGCTCTCCTTGGACACGGCCTCTTGCTGCTCCTTGGTGAGCATGCGGTCCCGCGTCTGCCGCCAGGTCTTCTTGGCGAGCGGGCTGAGCTCGGCGATGGGCGAGGAGCCCGGGGAGCGTGCGAGCTGATCCCAGGCCTTGTCCACGCCGCTGCGCTGGGCGTTGCTATTTGTGAAGATCTGGTCCTGCTTGAGGGGTGCGGAGACGCGCTGCCTGGGCTCTTCTGGGGCCTTGATTGGGGCGGCGGGAAGCAGAGGTTTGCCGTATGCATCGACTCGTTCCTCCACGCTTTTTAGAATGGCCATGCAAATCGTGTAGACTTGGGACCACATGGGACCATCCTTGCGATCAATGTCGGCGAAGATGGCCTTTCGCTGGGCTTCGAAATCCTGCGCGATGATTGCAAGTTCCCACATAGCAAAACACTAAGATGGTCAGTCTTGCCAATGACTATACTCGTACTGGTACGTACCTGTATGTTGGACTTTTTGCTGTTCAGTCCGGACAGAAGGCTGCCGTTAGGGTCCTTGGCTTCTGTAGTGAAAGGCTTTCCGGCCTTGAGAGGAGGCTTAGCCATAAAAATGGAGAATCCAGAGTTGCCTGCTGCCCAAATGGCATTGACGAGCGCACCGGTCCAGACACAACGGACCATGAGAAACAAATCAATGGGCCAGCTGCTGGGGACAAGGTTGGTGCGAGGCAGGTTGTAGAAGGGACGGAACATCATCAACGTCCAAGACCAAGTAAAGGATCGCAACAGCCCATAATACAAGACAAAAGCCACACCAAGTGAGAATGTCGCTTGCCTGATGCAGCCGGCAAACACCGTAGGAAATTGCTGTGCAATCTTTTGAGCTGATCCGGTGAGGACTCCACCCGTTTTTGTCGGGGCTTCTTCCTTTTCAGCGACCGGCTTGATGATTATGAGGCGATCGGCATCGTATCGAAAGTGCACAGTCGTCTGAACCAGAGCGCAGGTGGCGAGATAGCAGGCGAGGAAGATGGGTCGCTCGTTGAGTCGCGCGCGGTCGCCGCTAAAGTACGTGATCCATCGCAGGCCGGCACCGTCGTTGAGGGACCAGAGGTACACCGGGCAAAAGATTGCGCTGGAAACGGCGTACCAGAAAAGTGTCTCGTATGTTGACCATTTCGTAAGCGATGTCTTGAGGCTCTGCACGCCTGATTCGGTGTGGACGCCGACGTGGTAGTGTGCGATGCGCAGGATGAGGATCGCGAGGCCACAGGAAAAGATGACGGCCGTTCGGACGCCCGTGGGACCCAGGGGGAACCAGGACCAGAGAACTGGAAAATGATCAGTCGGGCGCCGGTGTTAGAGGATGCGATGATGTGCTCACGGGAGCTCCAGGAAGCTAGGGTCAGAGCTTCCAGGTACGCGACTGCAAGTAGTAGGCCCGCGGTCGAGGAGAATCGCCGGTGGAGGGCGGGTTGTAAGGTATCCTTGTAATGGGATCTTCGGACTATGGCGGCTGCCATTTCCACGTCGCGTCACCCGGTCGGTCGGAAAAGGTGCAATGAAGGTAGATGTCGGGACTGCAAACAGGGCACTTGTTCAAAGAACCAAAGTCAACAACACAGTACCAAAAAAGTCGATGGGTTACCAGGGCGGCGCTAAGCCAAAAGCTAAAAAGGTCACACAGATTGGATCACGTGCAGATAGCGCCTCGATGGCTGGCCAGTGGAGAAGAGGATCCACTGTGATTGGTCTGGCAGCCGGGCGTTACGTAGTGGCACATGCGGCGTCATCTAGGCACCACCTTGAACCTACATCTACAGAGCTCGATTTCCATTGATTTGCTGCGCGCGCGATATCCCGACCTATAGAAGTTGCTTTCGTCTTTCAAAATGTCATACGACCGCCTCTCGAGCATGGAGGCCGGCCGGTCCGGCGGCTACAGCGACGACCCGGCCTTCCGGGACCTACAGTCGCAGCTCAAGGGCAAGCTGCAGACGCTGCTCACCAACAACCGCAAGCTGTCCAACGACCTCACCGTGCTCGGCACCAAGAAGGACACGCCCCGCCTGCGAGAACGCGTGCACAACACGATGGAGAAGACGCGCGAGATCTGCCGCGACATTGGCGAGGGCGTCAAGAAGTTTCAGTCCTGGGAGGACCTGTCTGTACGTCTTCGCACTCGTCTCAAGTTTAGTTTCTCGCGAAGGAGCATTACTGACCGTCTTGTACAGAAACAGCAAAAGTACGAGCAAACCAAGATCTCGAGCGACTTCCAGGCGGCCCTGCAGGAGTTCCAGGGCCTGCAGCGCAAGGCCCTCGACAAGGAGCGCGCCTCGGTGTCGGCGGCCCGCGCGGTACATGACGGCAGCGGCGAGGCCGGTGCTGGCGACGGTGCCCAGTTGGAACAGCTACAGCGCCAGGAGTTTGTCCAGGTGGCGGACCAAGACGAGGTGGACTTCCAGGAGGCGCTCATCATCGAGCGCGAGGAGGAGATCCGCAACATTGAGCAGGGCGTCGGCGACCTGAACGTGCTCTTCCGACAGGTGGCGCACATTGTCAGTGAGCAGGGCGAGTCGCTCAACACCATCGTGGACAATGTCGAGAACGTCCGCGACGACACTAGGCAGGCCGACATTGAGAACCGCCAGGCAGCGAGGTACCAAAAGGCCGCCAGAAACAAGGGCTTTTGTCTGTTGCTGATCCTCGGTGTCATCTTGACCATTGTCCTGCTGGCAATCTTCCTGGGTTAATTCGGCAGGCAGAGACCAGAACATTTGTATGAGGTACTGCTGGGTCGTCTAATGCATCTTGCTATCTGCGGGCGCTGGAGTTTTTGGAGTCTTGGTATTATTGACAGCTGTCAGCCAGAACAAGTCTATATGTTTATACATTTTTATTGTACACTGCTTTCTTTTGAGATGTGTCAAGATGTGGTCGTTTGACGTAGGAGATGAGCTTGGGCTGGATAGGCTTCCAGTTTAACAGCTTCTCTCGTTCTGGGAGTATCTTCCTCACCAAGTTCACGTTGACCAGCTGGAACGCAAAGTTGGCAGCCCAGTAGAGAAAGACGGAGGCGGGCAGATGCGTGACGCACAGGGGGATGAGTGGCAGGAAAATGCTGAGCCGTACCACGCCACTCAGCAGCCGCTGAGAGGCGCTCTGATAAGCCGGTCGTTCGATGAGGATGTCTCTCCACTGCTGAACGCTCATGCGGCTGAGGAGGTTGGCCGCGAGCAAGCCGGAGCAGATGAGCGGCAGGCCCAGCGCCGCGTCAGGGGCCATGAGGTCCGTAAACCACAGACACCCGCCAGTCTGCAGCGACAGATCCACGAGAGTCGAAGGCGCCTGGGCGATGACCTGCCCGGTACTACCCGCCGCCGCCGCCGCCGAGTCGAACATGGAGACGCCGGAGAGTCGACGCAGAGCCTCGGAGACGACGACGAACGGCAGCATCGACGACAGCGGGATGAACTGCTTCCACAGCGGCACGCCCCAGGCGCGGTAGACGCGCCTGCGCGACCTCTCCGTCTCGCGGACGACGTGCGGGGTCCTGCGGGCCGGCGGGCCGGCGAAGGGCCGGCTCGCGTGGCGGCTGGACCAGGCGACGAGCAGGGGCCGGAGGGCGGCGCGGCGGCGGTCGAGCGACTGCATGTACAGCTGCATGGGCAGGCGGACGGCGAGGTTGACGCCGAGGGCGACGAGCGGGATGGTGACGGACCAGGGGATGCCGGCGGCGTGGTGGAGGGAGGCGAAGGCGTGCGCGGTGGCGTCGACGAGCGGCGTCAGGGCCTCGTTGAAGAAGGTGCGGCGTTGGTGCGGCGGCGGCACGGGCGAGGAGGGGGCGAGGCGGAGGCGGAGGCGGCTGCCGGGAAAGGGTCCGAAGAGCCCGCTAACGGGGCGGATTCGGAGATGCGACATGGTAGGCCATTCCCTGGGTTGGCTTGGTGTGTGAAGGGGGGGGTTGAGGACGCTCACGGGGTCATGTGAGTGCGTGGTTGAGGCTCAGGTGATGGGAAGGCGGGTGATGATGAATTGGTGGGTTGACTTTTGCAGGCGTTTGAATGTATGTACATGCGTTATGTACCAACGGGTGTTGGCGCCACAGTGCAAGTCGCTCCAGCCACAAGCGCCTCAGGTGTGCGTGTGTGTGCTAGGGCGGGTCGAATCAGCGATGGACTCGAGACATCGTGCTGGCTACATACATATGTACCTAGGTAGGACGTACATAACTTAAATACCTTAGCTGCCTAGTTACCTGGTAACTAGTGAGCAGGTACCTAGAAGCCGGTGACGAAGCCGGTGACGAGCTAGATTTCAACACTATTCAAGCATTTGCCCTCTTTACTAATGCTATTCACTTTGACAAGGTGCATTTTTCCGGGCACGCGACAGTCAGGCACGCGACAGTTTGACATTGTTGACGGAGCAGAGCAGGCATCTCAAACACAACGGACTCACCTGTGACAGCTGGGCGTAAACTGCACCAGGAAGCCCCCAAAAGCGCCCTGTAAGATCTCCATAGTGGCGTTTGGTGGGTCGTAGGACCCTGTTTTAACACCTGATGATGACCGTCTCGCTAAAAGCAGTCCAAGCAAGTTTCAAGCTCTGGACAGCTTTCCAATACGAGCACTGGCCATTCTTTTTCTCATCTTGACCCTCGGGTTTCCCACCAATTCTTTTCCTTCTCTGTCCTTCTCCCCCCATCCGGCGAAACTTGGTAGCAACATCGTCTTGGCCATCATTTTTTGTTTTATTTCCATAATTGCATCCAATCTCGACGCAATACCGCCCCCTTGCCCATTTGCCCCGCGCCGACTTCACCATTTGCGATCATCGTGATACGACCACCAAACGAGCAGAAAATATGTCTTTTTCCGAGTCACGGGGCCGCGAGGCCCCGGGACGGTCCTTTGTTGCAGCTACAGCTCTTCTCAGTCTAATACCCTTGATTCTGTTCCTCGGTGTGCCCTTCGCGTGCCGCCTGCTCGGCCGTTTTGGAGGCTTTCTGCTCCGCAAGAAGACCGAGGGACGGCGGTCGGTCCTCGTGTCGGCAATGGACGAGGACATGGAAAAGTTTCCACAGGAGGAGCACGGCAAAAGCAATAGCAGCAGCTCTGGCGACGAGTGGGAAAAAATACCAGGCGGCGCGGAGGACTCGGTGGCGGATGTGCTCAAGGACAAGACCAAAGACTGGGATGGAATCATTGGCTTCTTTCACCCCTTCTGGTAGGCTGAACCTGCGCCCCAGGACACAGAGACGAGGAAACTGACGTGACCAGCAATGCCGGCGGGGGTGGCGAGCGTGTCCTCTGGGCTGCTATTCGCGCAACCCAGCTCCGTTGGCCAAAGGCCAAGTGTGTCGTGTATACTGGCGACCACGAAGTCACCAAGAACGACATAATTGCCCGCGTCAAGGTGCGCTTCCACGCGATAGTGTCGGTCTACGAGCTTTCTAACATTTTCTTAGAGCCGATTCAATATTGATCTGCACCCGCCCACCGTTCAATTTCTCTACCTCACGAAGCGACACTGGGTCCTCCCCAGTAGCTGGCCGCACTTTACCCTCGCCGGCCAGTCGCTTGGCTCGATCCTCCTCGGTCTCGACGCCTTGTCGCTTCTCGTCCCCGATGTCTTCGTCGAAACCATGGGCTACGCCTTCGTTCTCGGGCTCTGCAAGTTCCTGTTCCCGCGTGTGCCGACCGGGGCGTACGTCCACTACCCCACCATCTCGACCGACATGATCAGCTCGCTGGACCCGAGCTCGCCGCTCGGCTCGCGCGGCGTCAATGGCGGGCAGGGCCGCGGCCTCCGCGGCCTCGCCAAGAAGGCCTACTGGCAGGCGTTTGCGCGCGTCTACTGCTGGTCCAGCGCATCGATCGACGTCGTCATGACAAACTCCACTTGGACTCAGACGCATGTCCAGTCCCTCTGGGGCCCGTACCGAAAAGAAAAAGACGCCAGCGGCAGAAGCCCCATCACCGCTGTCTTCCCGCCCGTGGCCGTCGAGGAGCTAGAGGCTGCCATCGATGTCTCCGAGGCGAGCGAGCGCGACGTCCGCGAGAACATCATCCTCTACATTGCGCAGTTCCGTCCCGAAAAGGAGCACCGCCTCATTGTGCAGTCGTACCACGAGTTCCTCAAGCTCCACGGCGACACCCCTGCCGGGAAGACGTCGCGGCTCGTGCTCGTGGGTAGTGTCCGCGACGACAGCGATGCCAAGCGGGTATACGAGCTGCGCCTCATGTGCAACGAGCTGGGCATCAAGGACCGCGTCGAGTTCCACCTCGACGCGTCGTGGCCCGAGATCCTCCAGTGGCTGCGCCGCGCCTCCATCGGCGTCAACGGCATGTGGAACGAGCACTTTGGCATCGGCGTCGTCGAGTACCAAGCCGCCGGCCTCATCTCCGTCGTCCATGACAGCGGCGGGCCCAAGCTGGACATTGTCATCCCCATCGACGGGGAGCCGACCGGTACGTTTGCTTCTTCATTTTGCACAGCGGTCACTTTTAAGGAGTGGTGCTAATGGTTCATCTGTAGGAGTCCACGCATCCACGTCAACAGAGTTTGCCGAGGGCTACCACCGTGTCCTGACGATGCCGGACAAGCTGCCGACGAGGCTGCGGGCGCGCAAGTCGGCGAGGCGGTTTACAGAGGCCGAGTTTGCGAAGAAGTGGATAGACCAGACGGAGAAGCTCGTTGCGATGGCCAAGTGACGCTTTCTCGCAGGCACGCATTTCATAAAAAGAAGAATGGTTTGGGCATACATCATAGCTTTGTGGTATAGATTTTGCGATACCCCCCCCTCTCTCCCTTTTCACACTGCATGCTTGTGTAAAGGTTATTTCTATTTGCTGTCACTATACATATCTAATCCACCTCTTTCGCTAAAACTTGGGTCTCGCCATGTCTGTTGATTCCGTGCAAAACAACTCGCCAAACACCTTAAAAAAATCACAGTCCTTTCTAGACGCTGTACCCAGCGCTGTTCGCCTGGCGCGGCTCGCCAACGGCCTCGAACGAGCCGTCGTCGAGCCTGCGAATCGCCTGCACGCTGCTCAGCCCCGGCCCGACCCTCGCGACGTGGTGTCCGCGGGCGCGCAGGTCCGCGGCGGTGGCGTCCCAGTCCGGGAAGGCGTCCTCGAGGGTGAGGCGGTCGGGGACGAGCTGGTCGTGGACACGGGGGGCGGCGAGGGCGTCGCGCAGGGCCGCGGCCGCGGTGCGGTGGTATTCGACGGCGTGCCAGAGGCACTGGGCGGTGGCGGAGCCGATGCGCGACCCGCCGGCGGCGCCGATGACGGCGTACAGCGGGCCGCCGTCCGGCAGTGCGGCGATGAGCGGCGTCATGGATGACAAGGGCCGCTTGCGCGGGCGGATGAAGTTGGCGCGCGACGGGGCGAAGCCGAACTCGTTGCGAGCGCCGGGGATAGAGAAGTCGTTCATCTCGTCGTTTCTGCGGCGGGTTAGTCGCTGTGGAGGGGGAGGGAGGACGACGACGACGACGGGGGAACAAGTACAGGATGATGCCGGAGTTGGGCTCCATGATTCGCGCGCCAAAGTTGATGTTGATGGTGGTGGTCAGCGAGACGGCCATGCCGGAGGCGTCGGCGGTGGAGATGTGCGAGGTGCCGTGGCTATGCGGCGGGGCGGCGACCTCGTCGTCGTCGGGAAAGTACTCCTTGGGGTGCTTGGTGCGGTCGTCGTCGATGGCGGCGTAGATGGCGTCGATGGTAGAGTCGGCGAGCAGGTCACGCTCGTAGGCGAGGACGTCGCGCTCGCGGACAAAGGCCGGGTCGCCGAGGCCGGCGCGGCGGGCAAATGCGAAGCGCTGGACCTCGGCGAGCCGGTGGACGGTGAGGCTGCGGTTGCGGGGGTCGTCGTCGAGGAAGCCGGCGGCGGCGGCGGGGTAGCGCTCGAGGACGCGCAGCATCTGCAGGGCGACGGCGCCGCCGGCGGGCGCGGAGATGCCGTGGACGTCGAGGCCGCGGTAGCGGATGGCGCGGACGGGGCGGTCCTCGACGGCGTAGGAGGCGAGGTCGGCGACGGTGAGGGTGCCGTTGCGGGACTGCACGAAGCGGGCGAGGTTTTCGGCTAGAAGGGAGGGGTCAGTGGACAGTGAGAGAGGGGATGGGGGAAAGTGGCGGGCGGTTGTACCAATCTCGCCGTGGTAAAAGGCGTCGGAGCCTTCGTTGGCGATTCGCTCAAGTGTGCTGGAGAGATGGTTAGTCAGACAGACGTGACGGGTGCGATGAATGGAGAAAGATACTTGGCAAGATTCTTGCGGGTCATGACTTCTCCTTTCTTCAGCAGCTGGCCTGCTATGGAATTAGAAAGTATGAAATGGACTCGTTGGCAGGTTGACATACCGTTGGGGGCAAACTCGGCTGCAAAGATGGGATCGTCAAGCAGATATGTCCTGCCATGTTTGATGGTGACGTTCATCTTGACTACCATGTCGTCCGAGACTACATTGTGTGTGATTAGACCTCAAGGGTTCCGTCTTATCGAATACTGGCCGACGCACCTCTGAATCCTTGGCGTGCGACGCGGATGGCGCCCTGCATGATGTCGGGCCACTTGAGGACCTACATCGCACCGCAGTCAGCCATGCAGTCCTATGCTGTGCGTCGAGAGATGTCACCGGCAGATGAGTTCCACAGGAAAGGAACGATGCATTGCATACCCCGTATTTGTTGTGAATGTACTCGAGGCCGAGGACCTCGCCCGGGACACCGACGGCCAGGCCGCCGGCGACGCTGAGCTGCTCGTCGTCGGCGTACATGTCCTCGTAGGCGGCGGCCGGGGCCGTCTCGCGAAAGTCGACGGCCTCGTAGTTGCCCGCGGCGTCGCGGACGAGGGCGAAGCCGCCGCCGCCGATGCCGGAATGGTACATGCCGACGACGCCGACGCAAAAGGTGGTGCCGACGGCGGCGTCAACGGCGTTGCCCTGTGCACCGAGTAAGCAAGTCGCGAGCAGCATGAGGTGGGTGAGGGGGGGGAGAACGTACGCCGGCGGCGATGATGTCCCTGCCGATGGCGCTACATTCGCTCGCTTCGCTGGCGACGGCGCCGCGGGAGCCGAAGCTGTCGGCGTGGGGAGAGAAGACGACCTCGGGTACCGCAGCGGCGTGGACGGCGGCGGAGGTGGCTAGGGTGAGGGCGAGCAGCCGCGCGAGATGGCGTCGAGTTCCTGTTTGTTTCAGCATTGGATCAGGATCGCAGGACGACGAATATTCGCTGCGTAGCGCGGCTTGGGCATTGCACGTTTGGCCACGAGGACAGACTCACTCATTGGACCCCGCGATGGTGCAACCGTTGCCCGTTTGCTACTGTGAGTGGCCGCTGAAGGAGAAGCGATGTCGGAGGTGTGGTTGATTTGCTTGACTGCTTATGAGAGAGCAAAAGGAGAGTCGGAAAATCCAGAGACAGGAGAAGGACAGAGGCAGAGGCGGAAAGTGAGGGCTGACACACAACGGGTTTGGAGAGACATGCATAGGTAGGTACTTGGGTAGATGGAGAACTAGATTATTGATGCCCTGTAGATGCCTATAGATGCCTATAGATGCCTATAGAGAGCTGATAAATAGCGGCCTCCTAGGTAGGTCTCGGACGTGGGGGTGGGGCAGGCAGGCACAATGGTTTACTAGGGGAATTCTTAGGGGCATCCTCCTTGGAGCTGGGCCGGACTCGGCTCCGGCAATTGCTACCCGGAGCTAACCAGTTGGGTGGACAAGGACAAAGACTATCTGGCTCAAGGGACAAGGAAGAGCCTAATCTTTGTTTAACTAATTATCAACCCATTTATTACAAAAGTGACAACAGCACAACACAAAGGTCCCAGTTACCCTGCACAGCTGCTAATCCCACACAGCTAATCTCACTACCCTAGACAAGCCAAAATTGTTGGGTCGTATTTTATATTTCGCCAAAGCGAATGTGTAGAATGAAGATGAAAATAAATCAAGACGTCATCCACCACTCTCTTCAAACCTTGACCCGAATTCGCAGCCCAACCAACGAGCATCTCGCCAGCACCACAAAGACAGTCCCTACCAGCAGCGCTATCCCGCAAAAGAGTATCAGCCCGGTGTACTCGCCGTGCTGCCGGTTCACGATGGCTCCGGCGATGGGGTTTCCGAAAAGGACACCGACAGCCGCGCAGGCGTAGAGCGACCCGTTCCGCGACCCCAGCTTGGACATGTCCGGGGAGATGGAGGCCACCATGGCGGGGATGATGGACAGCGTGCAGCCGGACGTGAAGCCGTACAGGACGGCAAAGGCCACGAGCCCGCCCGCCTCGAACCGCAGCGGCAGCCAGACGGCGAGGGTGAAGACGGCGCTGAGCAGGGTGAAGACGATCATGACGTTGAAGACGCCGTACCTGTCGCCCAAGTGCGCGGGGAGGATACGGCCAAAGGTGCTGTTGTTGCGTTGGTCAGTACACATTCTATCTGCAGTACAAGAAACAAAGAATAAAAGAAAAAAAAGAAAGAAAAAAAAAAGAAATTCTACACGTACGACGCCGCATTCACAATCGAGACCATGTACGGCGCCAGGCCGGCCGACATGCCCCCGGCCTTGGCCTGCGCGATGATAAAGTTGAACGGCAAGAAGCCGCCGAGGTAGACGGCGAACCCGCCCACGCTGAGCAGCAGAAACGGGCGCTCGGCAAAGGGCGCGAAGAAGTCGCGCGGGCGGAGCGGGCGCTTCTGCGGCGGCAGCCGGGAGCGGACGGCCAGGGCGCCGACGGCGAGCAGGACGAGCAGCAGCAGGGCGGCGCAGCGCAGGGACCAGCCGAAGCCGACGGCCCGGAAGAGGCGGCTGACCATGACGGGCAGCACGACGCCGCCGATGCTGGAGCCGGCGGTGACGACGCCGAGGGCGAGGGCGCGGTGGTGATGGAACCAGGTGCCGATGGCGGCGATGGCTGGAGTTGGGGGAGGTCAGCGATTGGAGGGATAACGGAGAGAAAGAAAGGGGGGAGCTTACGCGCGTAAAAGAGAAAGGAGCAGCCGATGGCGCTGCACACGCCCTGGGCGAGGAAGATTTGGTAGTATCGGGTCGAGATGGAGGTCATCATGAGGCCGAGGACGTGCAGCGCGGAGCCGATCAGGATGGGGATGCGAGGGCCGACGTCATCGGTGAGTTTTCCCACAAAGGGTCCCTAAAAAGAAGAAGAAGAAGAGGAGGAGGAAAAAAAGGTCACCAAAGATGTTTTTTTTTTTTCTTGACATGGAATAAAATGAACGGTTGCGGAATAAAAGTGTACCCAAAAGAAGAGCATAAACGACTCGGTAGACGGGATCCAGGCTATGGTGCTGGGCGAGTACTGCTTGAGGAGGTTCGTTTTGTAGTAGTCTTGGAAGATGCCGATGCCTGGACCGTTTGTCAGTGCTCTCTTGTTTTTCGGTTTTGTTCGCCATTCCCTGCTTCTGTCCCTGTTGGTTGCGTGAATTGTGTCAAATGCCGCCCACTCACAATTAATCCACCCAAAACTCGCAAAGACGGTACAGAAGCCGCCGAGGACGGCCAGCCAGGCAGCGGTGCCGCCATCAGGAGGAGGCCCGAAGCCGGAAGGGCTACTCGTTTCGGAGACGGGCTCGGGCGGTGCCGCCGCTTCTTTGTCGGCGGCGGCGGCGGCGGCGGCGGCGGTAGTCGGCGGTCGGTCGGCGGCAGCGTCGCCCTCTCCAGCGACCGGAGTATTTCCTCCGTGGGAGCTCGACGACGAGGCCGTGAATGCCGTCGCCTCCTGGAAAGACTTTTCCATCAGTTTATCCCGGCCGCGGTGGACAAGGGTTTTGCTGGCAGCGAGAAGCCAGGCCTGGACAAGAGACTTGACGGGCGCGTGTCTAGACAGCCGATTGCTTTGTTAGGGAGCGTTGGAAAAGGAATTGGGCTCTATCTAGAGTGGTTTTTTTTTTGTCTTCTTGGTTTCCCATAATCCAGCATCCACCTTGTCCCCCCCCCTTCCCCTCCCCTTCACGCGAAATCAATAGGTAACCCTGGCCGGGCGGGGGTTCAGCTTTTGCTTCGTAGCGGCTCCCGCTCCTCCGGGGCCTCTCGCCAAGCCGGCTGCCAAGTGATGGCGGCGGCAGGCGGCTAAGCGGGCCGATAATGGAGTCGCTGATATTGGATGTGGGCTTGCCTTGCCGTGTAAAAATGACTCGTATGATGTTGCAGGACCCATCATACCAATGTAGGTCAGTATGTAGGGTCTTGTCGTTCCATCACGGAGGTCAATATCGGGGCATTGGTTATAGGGATACGGGTTACGGGATACGGAACACGGAGCCGTCGGCTAACAGGCCTCGCCAGACTACCGTGGGGGGTTTCTTTTATTGGCGATGCTGGTGATAGCACGGCTAAATTATCTAGGAACCGTAATTTATCCACCTTTGTTCGAGCTGACACAGCCGAGTTGTCTTTGGTCTTGGTAACGGGCCCTGCCACAGCCCATATTTGTCTGCCTGCCTGCGTGCAGGATAATTACAGCGATCAATAAGCTGGTTGAATAGCCGCCCCCCCCCCGGCTATAGAAGCTCATCATCACCCGGCACGACTGCGAAAGTTTTCCATCTTTGTGGACTCGTATACATACATACTCTGCAGCTGAAAGGAATGATCAGCCCGTCCAGGGACAGAGCAGCCAGGCCGAGGCGAACAAGCCACTGCCGCGGCAGGATAACACTGATTCCATGAACTTTCCATCTTGATTGAGCATGGATTTGTATATGTAGCCTGAACAATAATAGCCAGCCAGTCTGTCCCGAGCAAAAGTCCCAATAGCAAAGCCCGTCGCATCCCTCCCTGGTGCCTTGGGTGACCCATCGGGGCTCAGCTCCTCCTCGCCAGTCAGCAACCCACTCAGACCCTGCTCTCCCCCTTCTTACTCGAGAAGTATACGGGTAAAAGGAAAAAAACGCCACCATCAGGCTAAACTCGGTTATTAGCAGGGTGTCTCACGGGTGGCGGCCATGGGGGCCAAGATCTCAGGTCCTCCCTCTACTGCCGTGAAAACTCTAGGGCCTTGGCCATGAGCAAATTTACATCTGTGGCTGATGTTTCAAGTGCCTACGGGTCAATCAAAGTCGGGCAAATAGTTGGCGAGACTTGTATTTGACTTGATCGCTGAAGCCCAATCCCCCAAGGGGTTCATCTTTGATCTGGGCTGGTTACTGACCACTGACCAATGCTGACCATATCCGCAGCCAGGCCAGGCTTACTCATACAGGCAGCAAAAAGGTTGTGAAAATTCGGGTCTTCTATTATCAATCTTTTCCCCTCAGACCTCAGACGCGCTCTGCTCCTCCCAATCAGCATGTCCGGCAGTTCACAGGAAGCACTCTCGTCAGCTGGCCCCCCTCGCCTTTCTGCCCTCTTTTTACGCACGCTGGCGGAGCCCGGTTTCTAAATAGAACGCAACGTTGATCTTGGCACAGAGCCGCATCGGCTTTTATAACATAAAAGCCTTATCACAACCACGTCTCCGCGATAAGCTGTCTGCGGTGGTGTGTCCCGGCCCGAGTTGCCAAACCTGGCCGAGAGCGCCGTCATCGTGTACTGTATGTTGAGGTTGGCTATCATGTCTCGCGAGGATCACCGGATGCAAAGCAGCTGCGCCTCTGAACCTTAAAAATCTGGCCCGAGCAGAGAGAGTGTCTGGAGACTCTTTGGAGACGTCGGCCGTTGGTTGCGGCCACCCCCTTCCCCTTTACCTGTGGCCAACAGACGGCAATACGAGCCGCGGCTGGCTCTAACCTTGCAGCATTTTTGACCAGCTCCAAGCTGCTCACGGGTCCAGACCACATTCATACGAGGCTCACACTGCTGGCAACTCGATACTTGTCCCGCGCGGAGAGTAGCCAGCCTCTCTCCAGTTGGGCTTGCTCCAAACCATTTCATCTTGGGGGGACGAAATTTGGAGCTTCCGAGGTGGCATATCCACAGGAATGGGACTCTCTCTCTTGGCAACATGCCATCCAAAAAAAAAAAATGCAACAAAAATACCAACAAACTCCGTAAATTCCGGCTTGCCGAATCTGTCAAATCACCTCCCAGCCCAGGCTCAAACACCCCACGGAGCCATGCTGCGGTGTTATCGGTCCAGCATTCGCTCAGTCTGGATCTGATAGGCAGAAAGACGTTGCCGCTTACGCTCGCTTTAAAGTTATTATCAAAGTTGGCACTTCTCCATGCGCCTGCATACGGTTACGCCGCTGCAGACATGTCGTGATTTGTCCACACTCGTGCTTTGGGTCCCAGTCTGGGGCAGTGTTGGACGGTAGGTCCCTCGCGATGCAACATGCCATCCGCTCCTACCATCAATCTACATGTCTATTTTTGACGTTGGATATGTCTGGAGGAGACGAGTTGCTCATGCCAAGGACTCCCCCCCCCCCCGGCGTCGAAGATGGCTTGTATATAAGAGTCCATCTAGTCGAGTCTCTCCTCTCAACCAGCCTTTCTCTCCATCTTTTTCATCCGCTGTAGACAATCTACATCATCATGTCTATCCCAGAGATGCCCTTCATCACAGGGCCGGTAGCCCAGTCCCAAGAGCAGCTGCGGCTGTCTCCTCCTCGGGGGCAGCTCTCGGCCATCATCCCCCTCTCCAAGGTCCAGGAAGTCCTCTGGGTCGACTACCTCCGACAGCCCTGGGCCACACACTACAACCTGACCCTCAAGGTCGACCTCACAGGCTCCAAGCTCACGCTCGAGAGCATTATCAACAGTAAGGCCCCCTCACGATGCGGATGCCGGTCGTGACGAGACATTTGCCCCCCAATCCCATCCACTGACAACGCGAGGCAGAAATTCACAAGCTGGGCAGGAAGCACGACATGCTCCGCACCACCTTTCACATCGACGACACGGCGCAAGCCACCTCCCAGTCCTACATGGCCGTCCACGACCCCGAAGGCTGCTTCCAGAACGTCGAGATCGCCGCCGCCGACGACGCCCGCCTGCAGCAGGCCCTCCGCCGCGGCTTCGACCTCTCCGCCGAGTTCCCCGTCCGCTGGATTGTGCACCAGAGCTACTCCGTCGCCGACGACGGCCGCCTCCAGGCCGCGCACACCGTCTACGCCATGGGCCACCACATCGCCGTCGACGGCTCCAGCATGAGCCACCTCTCGCGGGAGCTCGTGCAGCTGCTGGTCAGCGAGGAGGACACGGCAAGCCCAGAACGCACCGCCGCCGCTGCTGCTGCTGTCGCCGCCGCCGCGGCGGTGTCGCCCTCGTACGGCGAGTTCGTCCAGCGCCAGGAGGCGTACCTGCGATCCGCCGAGGCCGAGACCGCCCGCGCCTTCTGGCTCTCCCAAATCGCCCACACCGCGCCGCACCGCTGGACCCACACCGCCCCGGCAGCCCCGGCCCCGGCTCCGGCGGCGCCGGGCCGGGACTACCGGCAAATGACCACCTGGGCCTTCTTCCCGCACGACGAGCTGGCGGCGTTGTCGGCGCCGCACCGCACCTCGTGGTTCCGCGTGGCCACCGCGGCCATCGGCCTCGTCACCGCCGGCCACGCCGCGCCCTCGCCGCACCACGACGCCACGCTGCAGGTCCGCCTTGGGGGCGGCGCGAGGCGCGCTTCGCCGGCTGCGTCTCGCACATGGCCAACACGATGCCCGTGCGGCAGCCCGTCGCGGAGCTGCTGCGGCGGCGCGACGGCAGCGGCGCCACCTTTGCGGAGCTGGTCCGGCTCGTCGGCCGGAGCGTCTCCCAGGCGAAGCGCCACGAGCGGTTCCCGTTCCTGTCGCTGGTGGAGGCGGCGGCGGCCGGCGCGGAGGCGAACGCGGCGAGCAGGGTGGCGGTGACGCTGAGCCCGCGGCTGGCGGACGACCGGTGCACGCTGTACCCGGTCAACGGCGTCTGGGACCTGTTCTTCTGCTTCCTGGAGCACGAGGACGGCGTGGCGCTCGGGGTGATTAGCGACCCGGCCGTGTTCGCGGAGGAGGCGCTGGCGGCGCTCCGGGCGGACTTCTTGCAGGTGGTGGAGATGGCGCGGACGACGCCCGACTTTGCGCTGACCGCGCTGCCGTGCATGCGCGG
>MWMN01000080.1:1069-23868 GCA_002968875.1 Cordyceps cicadae | reverse complement strand
GGGGGCCCCCCCCCCCCCCCCCCCCCTTCAAGTAAAGACGGCGTTGCATCACCATGTTTACCAGCCCTGGACTATTGGCGTCACCGCCATTTCATAAAGCCGTGTGCCGGGCCGCGTGCCACGAACGTTCCCCCGCACCTGGAGCCGGCCAACCAACGTGCCTGGCGATATCAGGCCATGGGATGGAGGCTTTGGCCAGTCCGACTGACCAACGCTTAAACACCGACTATGGTAAGGGCAACGTAGATCGAAATAGGCCCAGCGAGCCGGGGTCTTTTAGCCTATAACAAGTTTACTGCCGCTAAATAGATGGGAAATGCCAGCATAATGATAAAGCCGATCAAAACAATGTCGCACCGGGCCCCATGATTACCCTGGACTGCCACCGTGCGAGTTGCGCCACGACTGAAGGGGTAAGTTGTCGATGATTCGGACGATTTATGATTTGGCACGGTCCGGCTCCGCCGACCAGTACAGATGATGTAGATTTTTTTTTTTTTTTTTTTTCGCCGAGTTTGAGTTTATGCCATGTTGCGAATATCGGCTTGCTATTGGATGCTCAGCACTCTCAACGCTTCCCGGCTTGCCCTCCCGGGATAGTGTAGCGGTGAGCAGCAGCTGCCAGCTTCTGAGAATCATCCAAGCGGGCGGCCAAAGCTGCGCAGGACTCTGGCCGGACCTGCGACCGTTCTGTCGAGGCAGTCATTGGGAGGAAAGCTTGCCACAGGATTGGCCAACTCTCAGCCGGGGTGGTGGTGGGATCCTTCTCCACGCGGAGCCCGATGACGCACGCCGGTTCCTCTTTGCGGCGACTCTGCTGGTGCTCGTGATGCCGCGACGACGTGGCGTGTTGAAGAAAGCGATGCCATCGACCGGTCGCCGAAGGAGTGCAGCCGATAGCATCGTAACCGGGCCCGGCGCCGCGCTGGACTTGACTGCCAAGAGTTGCCCTGCTGGACAAACCTTGACTAGATAAATAGTCTCGTGCAGCTGCAAGCTCGCATGTAGCCGGTCAGGATTTACCCACTTGGTTGATAGCAAACAGAAGTCGCCTAGACCAGACATCGCCAGAGCCGTAGATGACCCAGCTTCACGAGCTGTCTCCCTCAGCTAGCCCCGACCCAGGCGAGAAGGCGAGTGCACGGTTGTGGCGGCTGCATGTCGTGATGTAAGCCCTGGCTATTACACGAGTAGACACTCGGCAGGAGTTGGTAATCTTGGCGGTAGATGATGGCAACTGCTAAGGCGACGTATTCCCAACCGGGGCTTCTGGGAACTATAAAGTTCACGTATAGACAGCATGTTAATGATGATGATGTGTGCAACAGTATCTTCGGTTCCCAAGCCAGGTCTCGCGCACAAACCTTTACAAAACATGTTGAAATCACTCTCCTTGGTCGCGGCTCTCCTGCTCAGCGCAGTCTCGGCCTCGCCTACATCTAAGCTGTACCCTCGCGATCCCTGCTCTGGCAACACACCTACAACACGTTCCAAGTGGTGCAGTTACTCGGTTGATACCGACTATACAACCCAGATTCCCGACACGGGCGTTACCAGGGAATTCTGGCTTGAAATCACAGACGTTGTGGCCTCCCCTGATGGGTTCGCTCGGCCTGCCATCGGTGAGTTTCTGCCTAAGCCAACGGGGGGCCATCAGGCAAAGTGAATACTGACAAGATTTGTATTTCAGCCGTCAACGGAAGCATTCCGGGGCCAACGCTCGTTGCTGACTGGGGCGACACCGTCGTTGTCCACGTATCAAACAAGCTGACTACCTCCAAGAACGGAACCAGCATTCACTTCCATGGCATCCGTCAGAGAAACACAAACCAGGCGGACGGTGTCACCTCGATAACGCAGTGTCCTACCGCAGTCGGGGAGACGGAGACGTACAAGTGGAGGGCCGAGCAGTACGGCACCACGTGGTATCACTCGCACTTTGCCGTCCAGGCGTGGCAGGGCGTCTACGGTGCCATTGTCATCAACGGGCCTGCAACGGCAAACTACGACGAGGATCTCGGTCCGCTGGTTCTGAGCGACTGGAGCCGCGAGACTGCCGACCAGCTGGCCTATTACTCCAAGCGCAACCTCGTCCCTCCTTTCCAGGACACGGGCCTGATCAACGGTGTTAATGTCAGCCCCAATGGCGCGGGCGGCAAGCGACACACTGTCCAGTTTAAAGCCGGCAAGTCACATCGTCTCCGGCTGCTCAACGCCGCCATCGACACGCACTTTAAGTTTATGATTGACAACCACCGCATGACCGTCATCGCCGTCGATCTTGTGCCCGTCGAGCCGTATGTGACCACCGTCCTTGACATTGCCATTGCCCAGCGATACGATGTCATTGTTACCGCCGACCAGGGCCAGCGTGCCAACAACTTTTGGATACGCGCAATTCCCCAACTCCCTTGTTCCCTCAACCACAATCCAGAGAACATCCGAGGCATTGTCTACTACGGCGACGCGCCGTCGACGCCGTCGACCAGTCCTTACAGCTGGCTCCCGTCGTGTAGCGATGAAAGCGAGCACAGAACCATTGCGCCCCATGTCAGCAAAAACCCCGGAAACCTGGCGACTGCCCAAAAGTCAACCCAGTCCACCGCCCTGGAGCTGCAGAACAACTTCTACGTGTGGACCATGAACGGCACCTCGATGGAGGTCGACTGGCGGAACCCGACGCTGACGCAGGTCCTGAACGGGCAGACGACGTTTCAGAGGAACGACGGAGTCATCGAGCTGCCCGACGCCAACGTCATGTTCTACGTCGTCATTCAGACCCTGCTGCCGATCCCGCACCCGGTCCACCTGCACGGCCACGACGTCTTCGTGCTCGCGCAGGGAACCGGCGCGTACGTGCCCGGCATCACCCCGCTCAAGACGAGGAACCCGCTGCGGCGCGACACGGCCGTCCTGCCGGGGCTGGGCTACCTCGTCCTCGGCTTCGAGACGGACAACCCGGGCGCGTGGCTGATGCACTGCCACATCGGCTTCCACGTCAGCGAGGGGTTCGCGCTGCAGTTCATCGAGCGGCGGCGCGAGATACCGGGCCTCACGGACAAGGGCGCGCTCGACAGGACGTGCGCGGGGTGGAGGGCGTACCAGGACGCCAACGCCGTTCACCAGGACGATTCCGGTGTCTAGATGGGGTGATGTGCGGCATGGGGCGAGGACCGGCCCGGGACGTTCAGTAGGAAACGCAGCGCTGTGGGCGTTTGTCTAAACGCTTATAATTTGCTCCTCACGGTTGTTTGGAGGAGAGTTCCCTGCAGCCATATAGAAGGAAACGGGAGAATTTGGCCGAGTCCTGCTGCGGGGTAAGTAAATCAACAACCTGCACCAGGCACCAGGAGGAAATCTAGCCACTGGGTCTTTTTTTGTATTACACTTCAAACTCTAATTAAAACATTATATATTTTAATTTATCCATTACTAGGTAGTAGACTAGGTAGCAACCAGACACATTTACTTGTTCACCTATTTCCTCTGCAAGGGTAGCTCGGCGTTTACTGCCCGCGAAACACAGTACAGGTGACACCAAGGCAGGTACGTGGGTACCTGGCAGCCCCCCTAACTATGTAGGCACATACGTACCAACGAACAAACGGCAACAAAATCTACAGCGGGTGGCAACATCGATTAATCCCCTACTAGATACTAACCTATCTTAAAGATACTTAAATAGTTACGATACTCAAAATAGTTAAGACAGCTAAAATAGGTAAGATAGTTAAAATAAGTAAGATAGTTAAGATAGGTAAGATAGTTAAGATATATAAGATAGTTTAGATAAGCAAGATAATTTAAATAAGTAAGATAGTTAAAATAGGTTTAACAGTTAAAATAGACAAGATAGGTGAGACAGGTAAGATTTAAATAGCTAATACCTTTTCTAATCTTAATCGCACAAAGTCTCCAAGAGCAGTAGAGCCATCACAGCGTGCTGTTTGCTCTTCCATGCCCCGAAGGGTTTTATGAATGTACTCCCCAGCTGCTGAAAGATGGAGAATCCTGGCAATAGCGCGGTGAACAGCAAGCAATCGAGGGGATGGCGGTTCAATGTTGCGTTCTGCAGTGAGATGCAACGTGCGCCTGATGGGAAACTCGGGGCGTAACTGCGCTGAAAGAAAAGTCTCGATAATATAGGTGTGTGGCGGGCCCGGGCCGGGTTCCGCAGTGAAATATATTTCGAATCGACCAAAGTCTTGATGAAGATCATGTGTGAGTGTGAGTGCATTACGCGGGCGGTCGATTTCGACACCATTAATAAGATGTGCGACATCATTGTCAAACATATTCAGAATCTCTAAAGCGGTTTTTCTCGTCTCATCCTACTTGTATTAGCATACGGAACCATGATTTGAGACACGAAGACAAACCAGTTCAGTATTTGATTCTGTTTTAACCAGAGAATGTGGAAGAACATGAGCAACCTCTAGATGGCCGAAGTCTCCAGGCGCGATAGGCTGATTATCGTCGTCGATCACTTGACCATTAGGAGCTGTCCGCTCTCTGGCCTTATCTCTGTCGAATACTCGGGAAATGACACATCTGTGTTTATCACGCACAAGACAATCTCCCCTCAGGCCGGGCAGTCGCGCAGGGGTGCCCACAAAGCCTTGACTCGTTTCTCGCATCGTTGCAGAGCGATAGTCAGGTGTTGGTTGCGGCGTCTTGGTTGTCGAGGCCAATACTAGAGTAGGGTTAGTAATCTAGGCTGCTATTCAGGTACCTATCAACATACAAGGGAGAAAGAAGTTGTGCACTAAATGATCAGCAAAGCCGAGAAGATCGGTGAGCATAGCCACCGAAAATTCCTCCAAGGGCGGACCATCCATAGGGAGTTTTACTGCGAGGAAAAATGCTCGAAGGACATTATCTTTCGATTTCGGCGCAATGGCTTCCTCATAGAGTAGACGTACTAGCCTAGGGCGATTGTATTTGCTGTTAACGTCTGGATCTTGGCCATCATAATAGTTCACGATCGCATAAAAGCGTGTTTCAGCATTGTGACGCAAGTTGTCGTTCAATGGGGGACTAGACGAGAAATTTAAGATCTCTTGCAGAGAGTCTTGATGCCTGTGAATAGGAGTTCCCATTCTGTTCGAAGAGGTTGTAGGTTATGTTGCCCATTCTGTTCGAAGAGGTTACAGGTTATGTTGAAGCGTGAATAACAGTGGAGCGAGGTTGCAACATTTATTTTAATAGTCACGTGACATGTAATGATCACTAACAAAGCCTGTTTTTACTTAACCAAGTTAGGGGTAGTGTCTAAGAATAATAGGTAACACAATCTTCCTAGCTCTATTATAAACTATAGAAGATAGTAAGAATAGTAGAGATAGATAAAAATAAGAAAAATAGGAAAAATAGGAAACGTTATAAAAATTATAAACATTATAAAAATTGTAAAAATGTAGACGATAAATAAACCACTTTCTAGGGGGGAAAATATATAAGCTTGTTGCTAACTAGTGTAATAAACTAAACTATGCTATCTTTAGTCTTCCACCTTCATCTGCAAACCAGCAAACCAGTAATCTCCCACCCGCAATCCATCATCCAAACATCATCCAAACATGCACACAAATGCCACATAGCTCAATCCTCCATATCCATCGCACGCGTCACGCCCTCAACGCTCGTATGATTGGACCCGCCAATCTTTGCACCACACTCGGGGCAGGCTGCCCTCTCCATCGGCATTCCGCATTCACCAATCGCAAACTACTCATTTCCACGTCAGTTTTCATCATACACACAATACGGATCTTTGTTTCGACTGAATCCCGTCAAGAATAACGTACCGGATGTCCATTGACGCACTTGTACCAATGCCCAGAATGCGTCGTCAGGCCCCCGCGCCCGCTGACCATGGCGCGTTTGATGGCAGCAAGCTCCTCCTCGCTGACCGGCTCGTACCACTCGGTCCGCAGCATCCGTGCCGCCGTCTGCACCGCGACGCCGAGCTTCTTGGCATCTTGGAACGGCTGCTTGCACCGCACGGATGCCTTTGCCAGGTGGCCCTTTGCCTCGTCCACGAAATCGGCGGCAGCGGCCCTGTCCGAACCCCACGACTGGTACGCCTTTGCCAAGCGCGCGTAGTAGAGCGCGGCCTCGACGGCGAGCTTGGGCAATGCCTCGGCATCGCACCGCTCAATCAGAGATGCGCAGGAGGCGAGCAGCAGCTCGACGCGTGGTGACGGCGCGCCTCCGGGCCAGTCGGGCGGCTGCGCCAACTTGGCGGCGCTGAGCGCCCCGGAGACACTAAGCATGTCCTCAAGGGTCATGACTTCTAGCTTCAGGAGTGCCATCTCTCCTGAAAGAGCCACGCGGCTATCCTCTCCCGCTAGATTAGACGGCTTGTCTAGTGTGAGGGCTGCGAAATTGTCGCTGAAGCCGTCATCCTTGTCCAACTGCCGCAGCGCATGAACTGTTGCTTCGTGGAGCTTATGGATAGGCTGGTATCGACGAGAAGAGAGCCTGCAGAACTTTTTGATTCCAACGCGCAACTTGTCGCAGTCACCGTAACGAGTTCGAATGCGCAGGTAGAGCAATCCCTTCTCACCCTCGGCCAGCCTCGTCATGGGCTGTATGTTATTTCTCAAGGAAGTGGCTAGCGCCTCCTGCAGCATGTCGAGCTTGCCTTGAATCCCCTCGATCCTAGCCTTCCCCGCCACGAGAGAACGTTTGGTGGACTCGTCCGTAACAGCCCGGTTGACGATGCGGTTGTAACGTCTTGTCGCGTGCTGCCGCACCGGACGCTTGCAGTCGGGACACCGCGGTGTCTTTACGAAATCCCCCACCGGCAAGTCCACGAGGTCCGTGAATCGCCCCTCTCGATCTGTCGCGTATGCCATGCCCATGCCCATGAGCCCATCAAGGGTCTCTGTCGTGAAGAAGTGCCCGCAGCCGAGAACAACGATGGGATCCGTGTCGACATCGATTTCGGCGTATGTCTTCATCTCGAGCAAGTCAACGCGCGCTTCTTGTGCCTCGCCGCAATCTTTACACAAGTCTCTCGGGCACGTCTCCCCGCATAGGCTCGGGCAGCGGTGGCCACACGGGAGCAGCTCCTCGCACCGTTCATCACACGGCAACCGAGTGCAAGCGGCGGCGCATGGCATCGGACAGGAGCCCTGATGGATGCAAGACCACTCGCACTTTTCGACGCATGGCGCGCAACCCTCGGCGCAAGTCACGGCACACTGCGAGTGCGGACAGCGTACCTCGCAAGGGGCGACGCAAATGCCGCACTCAGTGCCTGCCTCCACGTGACAAGGCTCTGGGCAGCGATGGTTGCATGTGCCAAATGGCCTCTCACAGATCTTGCGGCAAGTTTGGTGGGAAATTTCCACTCGGCCAACGTCGTCGGCTTCTTGGCGGCAACTGGTGCACGTCCCAGCGCAGACGTGGCCGCATGGAAGCAGCGTGGAGCAAGGCTTTGTACACTGGTAGCCTTGTGCTTCAACAGACACATGACATGCCACCTTGACTGCATGTCCGCATCGTGGAACAGTCTTTTTGACAATGACCTCGCAGCGAATGGACTCGGGCTGCTGCGCCGCATGACAAGCCACCATATCCTTGACGTGGCCGCACGGCAACTTGACGTCGCTCAGCTGTACTAGACACAGCCCACAATCCTCGCCGCACGTCGGCTTGCGACACCCGTGTCCGCAGGGCTCATGCAGCCGCTGGCAAGGCTGTGGGCACGCAAATACGGCATGCATGCTCTCCGAGTGACAGCGCGCCAGGCACATGTGGCCGCAGTCCGGGAGGCGCCAGGCACACGACTGCGCGCACCCGCCCTCGGGGCTGTTCCGAGCGAAATCCTCGGGTTCTGAGACGTCGATCGGGGTCTCCTTATGGCGCGGACAGCACAGCGATAGCTTCCTGCCGACCGACTCGGACGCCCGTAGGAGCTCAATCACTGTTTGCCACATTGGGACGTTGGTATACGTACTTGCATTTCCAATCAAGTACATGCCATGCTGGGCGCGGCTGAGGAGAACGTTTATTCGGTTCGTTGTCTTTAAAAAGCCGACCTTCTGGGTCTCGTTGCTCCTGACCAGAGATATAATCACCACCTTGGCCTCTTCGCCCTGGAAGTTGTCCACTGTGGCGATCCGCAGCAGTTCGCTCAGCTGCTTTTTGGCCAGGGCTCCCTTGCGATGACTAGAACCGCCCTCACTGGGGGGGCTCTGCGAGTTGGCTTTGTCATAGGTGAAGCCGTCCCGGTCCAGTGCTTCTTGGTCTCGGTCGCTCAGTACGACTTCAAAGTCTCCCCGCAAAGCAGCACGAAGCTTCTGAAGCTGTCCAGTGTACGGGGTCAGCACGGCAATGTCGCTGCTCTTGTACACTCCTTGGCGGATGATGTGGCGGACGAGTGCGTGCACCATTTTCATCTCCCATTGATTCGAGTGTGACCGGTGGTGCATCATGTCAGAACTCTCGCCATCTTCCAGTTTATCATGATCAACCCAGAAGACGTTTTTTCGCATGCCAACGATGGCCGGAAGGATGTGGGTGGTTGGGTGATCTTTCATTTTGGGATATAGCGTTGTCCGTACCAGCATCGATATTGACGGACGCATGCGCCGTTGTACCTCGAGCTGGGCGACCGGGATCCTGGGTCGTCCGGGGATGCCGACTGAAAGCCGCTCAAACTGGCTGCGATCGAGCTGGTACAGCATGCCTTGCTTGCTCTCCAGCGACAGTCCGAAGTTGTTGATTTGGGGTCGCAGCTGCTCGTGATCGCCGATTTGGATCATGTGCTCGACGGATGGAAGCAAAGCCGAGAGCATGTGCGGCTCCATTACCTCACCCGCCTCTTCGCAAATCACAACTTTGCTCTTCAGCCTCTTCAAAATCGAGATGCGCTTCGCGAGTCCTGTGGTCGTGATTCCAATGACGTCTGCTTGTTCCAAAACCCGCCGGTTGGCCTCGTCATGAATGTTCCACACGCCCTGCTGTTCCGAAGCGGCAGCCTTGACACCCTCCACCACGTCGTCCACGGCCAGCTTGTATCTCTCAGTGCTCCAAATCTTGACAAGATATCTTCGCTCGGCGGAGGAGAGTGCGTGAACGTCCGCAAAGGCCCTACGGATCACGGATTTACGACTGAAATTGGTCTCGATGCCACGGACCGTCTCCTCGTCAGTATCTGTTGTCTGGCCAGATACCCAAATGTCAAAAGGATGTCGGCCCACAACTTGGAATCCATCTTCGTCTGTCTTTTCAAATTGAGAGTGGATGAGCGGATAGTGAAGCCAGAGAAACTTGTGGATTTTTTGCCACTTCATTTGCTGTGGCGCTCGATGCGCCATTTCGAGATTATCATGGATGCTCGCCGCCTTGGTCTCCAGCTCTTTGTAGTGCATCGCAAGGGAGTAGCGCTCCCATCCGCTTTTCGATTCCATCTGTGCTACTGCCTGAAGGTTATGCCCCTCCAAAAGTTTGGAATGACTCTGGCCTCCGATACGGACAATTTTCCGGGTGCCTTCTTTCAGAACGTGCTCCAGGAACTGGTCCAGTGCATGGTTTGTATAGCACCTAACAGTATTTGCCATTGTCAGCTCTCATTGCATACCTATTCTAGGTCATGGTATTGACTTACACGACAATGATTGGTCCGAGAGCCGCTCGTTGCTTACAGTCCAGCAGAACCTTCATCAACTTGATTCCAAGATACGACTTTCCTGTCCCGGGCGGCCCTTGAATAAGCGCAAATTCACGACAGAGCGCTGCGATCAAGGCGCGACACTGCCCACGGTCAAGATCTGTTGCGGCTTCCACCTTGTCAACGAGGGCTTCGCTGTGTGAGACTTCGCCCGGCCGGATCAACAGGTCGGAAGCTTCAGCACTGCCCTCTTTTAGAATAGGCTTCAGGGAGAAGGCAAAGCCTCCCCGCTGCGTGTACCGAGGTGGCGGGATAATCGCGGTGGCAGTTTCGCGTACTTGCTCAGTCTTATCAGGCAGAATCCAGTCTTGAAACGGCAGGGAGCCAAGACGTTGCATATTCTGCAGACTCTCGAAGATAGGCACAAAAGTGGCCGGGATCACCCCCGGAAACTCGACAAGAATACCGTGTGCGCCGGAGCTGCTTAGTCCCACGAGCGTCTCAATGTCTTCTTGAGCATGGCTCGTAAGCTTCAAGGTGACAGTAGCACGCTGAGAACTCTTTGCTAGACTGTCACCCTGCTCGCCCTTGTTCCTTCTGTTGCTGACCACGAAGAACAGGTGCTGCACCCGGCCTCGATGCCTTGTCAAGAACGAGACAAGCACCCCCTCGGGCAGCCTTCGCGACTCCTCCCACCACCGCCGTCGTTCCGAAACTGTTTGATCTCGCAGGTTTTGGGGCTGCGAGAACGACATGCTCGTCTCCAAGCCACGACGTTGGTCAAAGGATAGGTCAGTTATGACGGCCTGGGCATATCGATGCGCCCTGAGGTTGCCGAAACTGAGTCTGGGGCTGTTCAGGTATGTCGAATCCCAGTCCAACAGACGCATGACACCCCCCAGCACTTGTTTGAGCTCGCCAAATGTGTCGTGGCGGAGCAGGCGGAAGAGCGTATCAATGTGGCGTTGGGCCTTGTCGGCGAGGAAATGCGGTTGCTCCGGATCGGTGGATGGGAGGAACTCGACGGCATCACTAAGCATCTCGGCCCGTGTCGGGAAGATCTGGACGGCCGCGATGTCGGCATTGTCGTTGTCGTGACGGCCGCCGGGCAATTGCAAGCCACGGGGGTAGATGGAAGTCGCTTCGGCGAACTCGGCTGCGTCGGCCTCTTTTTCCTCCTGCAGAAGTCCCCTTGCGCGACTCATGATGGCCCGAATCTCGCCGACGTGATGAAGCAGCTGGGCTGAGGCTACAATGTCACCCCGACGCTCGAATTTGCCCGCCAAGGCCTCGACCGAGTCCACGAGGTGCGGCAGGTCATCATGAAGCCGGGCGCGCTGCTCTCTTTTGAGCACCTCCCGCAGCGCGGTTGCGAGCGCGATGGCGGCTACTTCCACATTCGCGCGCCGATTCTCCTCGCCGTCTCCCAGCTCCTGCTGTACGTCGTCGCAGAACCTCTGCAGTGCCGGGATGCCGCGGCTCCCGTTGGTGCCGCTCAGGAAGTTGTACAACCCGCCGACGCAGGTGTCAACGGAGAGGCAGTCCAGCATCGCAGTATGCGTCATGGTCCGAAGAAAGAGGCTCATGGCGCGATGGCTGCGTGTGGTGCGACCCGGCCGCGCCGCACCGGCAATGGTTTCCAGGATGTACCGGCGTCCATGCATTTCCTCGTCGTCGAGGTCCCGGGCAACGGCATGCTTCAGGTCCATATCGCTGCCGTTGAGGATTTTCAGCGCGCCCTCCCAGAAGGTCTCGGTCGTCTCGGCGCCGTTCCTGCCAGGCGCCCGCTTGATGATTCGCTTCCATGAAGTGTAAGCTGCTCCGGCTTGCTGCTGCTCCGGCGTCGACTCTGCTGCGGTCCTGCGATGCTGTCCAGCGCGTTCGTCACGATCCGTATTCGAGACGTCGTGGGAGAAGCGGCACGAGGAGCCGTAGCGACACGTCTGTCCTCGCTGGAAGAATCTGCACGGCTTATTCGCCTCGTCACGTCTGCTTCCTTGACTCTGGCCTCTCCACCCGCCACCGCCTTCCTTTCCGTGCCCGTGTGTATCTCGAGACCAAGCTTGCATCGTATTGCTTTGATATGTGTGAGTGAGTGAGTATTGATGATGATTGAAGAGGTAAGAGTCGGGGAGGGAGAGAGCGGTGCTGAATTCTGAACTTTTCTACCGCTCAAGTTGACTTTACTGGTGTTGGGCTGGCAAACATTCACTGGATGAGAACAAGTCCCTGGCGTCTCTGCTTTACTGCCTCCGTCCACCACTGACTCACGCTATAGAGCTGTGAAAAGAGGCTGTGTGAGTCCGCGGGATGCTTGCTTCTCTACGTTCAAACGCAGACGCACATAGTAGCTCGTAGAAACAGCTTTATGCTTGTCTGCTTAGGCTCGGCTATGTGCATGTCCTTTGTCACTCTGACGCTCTTCCAGTTTGCCTGCGGTCCATGTTGGCGGCGGCTTTGCCTTGTCTCTTTGCAACCAGTCAATGCCAAAGCAACCTGCAGGTTTGTCTGTAGTTGGCTTTGCTAACACGCGGAATCCCGAAACATCATGCACGCTTGCAAAAGGCAAAGGGAAAGGCTGCAGCTCAGATATTAGAATTCTTTTATCAACACTTTTAATGTACAATGGCCTTTTTTTTACATCTACATGCTACTAAGAAATGTCAACCCAGCGCCAAAATGCCGAAACCCAGATACTCCCGCCCTAACACGCCCCCTTGCTAGAGCCCCTTTTCTCTTCAATGCGTCAAGCCTTCTGCTACTGCTCACGTTGGCGCTTCACGATGTAATAGGTAATCAGGCTCTTGGGGTCGTCGTTGATCCCGCTCAGGGCGTCCCAGAAGGTGGCCTCGCCGACACGCGCATGCAGCGCCACGCAAAACTTGACCGCGTCCATGCGCACGCCCGAGTTGGCCGACTCCAGGCAGTGGCTCGCCAGCCCCGTCAGTTGCTCCAGCTCGCCCGACGTGGGCTGGAACTCGGCCCGCCTGTCGAGCATCTCCTTGAGTACGTGGAGGCCCATGCTCAAGCTTCGGCAGCCCTCCGTCGTGGCGTCGGTGATGCCGTGCAGCTGTCGCGTCAGCACAACCACAATCTCGGACCCGTCACCGATGCCCACCAGCTCGTCGGCCAGAAGCTCCAGACCGCTGACAACGTGTGCTCGCGAGTCGTACACACTGCGCGTCTGTAGCAGCGCCTCGAGACCCTTGGATACGTGCGGTTCAAAGTTTTCCCTCTCCTTCTTAAGCAGAAGCTTGATGGTGGTAAGAATCTGTGCTTTGATGTCTTGGCCCTTGTCTGATGGCAGGTTGCTGAGCGGGTTTTCAAGATACTTGAAGAGACCAAGCAGGAGCGCCTCGAACTTGTCGTCGGTGAACATGGTCCTGCTGTCCCGTACAAGAGATTGCAGCTTGCGGAATCCGTGAACTTCCAGCGACATGGCCTTGATTTTCGCGATGCCACTATCCAGAAGACGAGAGTTCTGGCGCGCCTTCTCAGGCGATTCGGGTTCCACCGGTGCCGCAATTATTTCAGCAGCCTTTTGGAGTTTGGCAGCATCTTCGTTGACGGGCCTATCCTCGAGGACGGTACCTGACACTTCCGGTTTTGGCGTGGCTTGCATTTCAGCATCAGGGTCTTCATACACCTTCAACGGCTCGGCATCTGGCGGTGGTTCGGAGTGTCGAGCAATACGGGCCAACACAGGTGTCGGCGTAGTCGGAACATCCACGGGAGCAAGCTCCTCGTTATCAACAACAATGGTTGAAGCAGACTCGAGGCTGGCCATGCTGGGCACGACAAGGCTGATATCCTCGTGCACCCTTGTGGGCGAGTGGCGCTCTGGCATTGGCTTACCAAGACCATTGCGAGTTGGGCTGGATCCAAGCAGGTCTTCGTGTGGCATCTTGGGCTTTATAGGGCTTACTCGGGGCGACAGGAGTCTCGGTTTGGCTCCCGTCCTGGATGTGGGTGACGGAATAGTAGACTCGCTGCCGTGAGAAACATGGCCAGGTCGAGTTCGGGAAACCGACTTCTTAGGTGTAGTATCCTTGACGACTTTGGGTGTCTGGCTCCTGGGCTTGAGAGATTCCGGACTATGGATCTCCAAGCCAGGCTGGTCACGAACCGAGTACGGGCCCGCGGTGGCAGGTCTGGCAACCTCTGGCCGTCTCCTGGACGGCCTCATAGGCGCAACCGACATGCCACCAGCATTCACAGAAATGGTTGATTCTGATTTCATACGCGATGCGAGCTTCGGAGGGGCCGCGTGGCCAGACTGTGACGTGACGGTGGGCGCATTTGATGTTGTGCGTGCTGGTGAAAGCTGTGCCATGGCTGAGCCAGGGCGAGGTGGCAGCTTCTGGGCGGCCATGGCCCTCTTCTGTGCCATCATGGCTTCACGTATGTTGGGTCTGCTGGCCGTCTTGCCGGTTCTAGATAGGCTGCTTCCGGGTCTAGCGGGCTCAGTCTTGTTGGGGGAATTGGGGTTGCTCGGATCCTTGTTGAGAAGCTTCTGCGCAGTAGCATCCAGGTCCTCCATGATGGCATCTGCCCTAGCAGGCCACACGGCCCAGAAAGCCCAAAATGTAGGCCTCATCTTCTCTCGGACGCCAGGGTTGGCATCAGCGAGGCCCTTTTTCAGACACTTTTCGATGAGATCAACACCGCCAGTATGTTCAATGTGATGCTTGTTTCCTGATGTCTTCTTGATGAGCGTCTTGAGCCAGATGGTGGTGTAGAGGCGGGGCTGGACATTCTTGTCCTGGCAAGCGCTCCAGATATGCTGCATGATGCGAGGCGTGTAGGAGATGCGGCTAATGATGGTATCGACTGTCGTGCTCGTCATCTGTGAAGTAATTTTCTTCGTCGAAGCAGTCATCTTGAGCAGAGTCTGCATCAGCAGCTCGACCATGGGTTCCATAGCAGGGCCGAGGGTAAGAGCAATCTCTTCAATCAGGGCGCAGGCTTCCTTGGATAGACTGGTTCGCAGCGAAGTCAAAGACTTGATGATACCGTCGAGCATGCCGCGGAGACCATTGACAAATGTGTCGTGAAAGTCGGAAGGAGCATTGCCGGCATTGAGTCGACGGAGTGTGGTCATGCCCTGCTCTCGCTTTTGCCAATTCTGCTCGGTTTCGCGGCCTTCGTACTGCCAGGCCATTCCTTTGATGACCTCGTCCAGTTCGCGATTGGTATTGACGTATTGCGGCTCGACTGGATCCGCCTGAGACTCTGGTACGGCCGGTGTGATGGGACGTTCGCTCGACATGGACGATACGCTGGCGGCAAGATGCGGACGGCTACTTGTTGCGAGTGCGGATGGTGTTTCGGAGCGTGCGCCAGCCGGCGCTAGCTCTTTGATGATGGCCTGTTCGATCGCGGGTCTGACCTTGTAGTTCTTGAGCTGTCGCTTAAGATCTGACTTGGCAGTGTTGGGCGCATTTCTACAGACAGTAAGTTTGTGTTTGATCAAGCGTCGGTAGGGCGCGAGACTGACCGAAACAGCTCAATGACAGTGTGCTTGGCGGCATCTCGGACCATGCCGTCCGCGTCCTCGAGTAGCTCCATAAGCAACGGGACATAGCTTCGGAACTGCAAGCCGTGATCTTGGTGCATCTGCTTGTGGTATTAGCAAGGGTTGACGAGCTGTGGAGCGGCGTGTCGTACCAGGAGAAGCCAGTGCAAGGAGGCTTCTTTGGCGCGTGGGTTCTTGCCCGACATGGCTGTGGTGCGAACCATGCGTTCGACTTCGCCAGGGTTTACGGCGTAGATGGTGACGAGGGCTTGCGAGGCGAGCGTGCGGTACTTGTCCTTTTGATCGCCAAGCTTTTCGATGACGACGGGGAGGGTGCGGACGGCCTCCTTTCCGATGTGCTTGGGCTCCTGGCGGGAGAGGCGAGTCAGGAGATGGCCGAGGGCAGTGAAGCCGGCATTGACGAGAACGGCATGCTGGGCGGTGGAAGCAGTGCGCAGGGCCTCAAAAAGGATGGCGACGCTGCCCTCCGGGACGTTGTGCTGCTTGATGGCCGACTTGGCGTTGGTGACGGCGGTGACCTTGTGGTCGAGGGCGGCATTGCTGCGCAGGATGTCGAGCAAGTCGGTGACCTGCTTATCCGTGAGGCGCTCCGCCATGGTCAAGGGGCGAAGGCGAATCGTCGGCAAGAAGGGCTAGCTAGGTATGAGTTCTATTTGATCGAGCGACGCGTGGTCTTGCAGTGCAGCCAGGTAGCTGCGGCGCAAACGGGTTAGCGAGACAGGCACGCGGACAGTGTAACGGCGGCTAGGCGGTGATACTATTTGTGGGAGACCGAAGCAGCCGCTGGCAGATGGTTAAACCATCGCGGAAGCGGGACGGTTGAGCGGCCAGGATCAGGGGGAGATTACGGATAGGAGCTCTCACCAGAAAAGCAGGAGGGGTCGGTCCCTGGGCTATCAAGGGTACCTTGGTGGGAATAACCCAATTGAGCGGTGCGCGAGAGGGTTGCGCGGGCAGCGGGTTCGCTGCGCGACAAGGGCTGAATGTCAGGGATTGAAGCAAGGAAAGTGGGAGTTTGGAGGGAATGACGCTGTCATTGGGAAGCGATCAGAATCGTGACAAGTCGACGTTGAGTGGCGAAGCCAGGCCAGGTGGAAGTTGTTGCTGGCAAAAGCGGACAGACGATGAAGGTGGGCAGCCATTCATTATTTACCTACCTCTGGGAGTCGTTGGACCACTTGTACCTCTGCGTGACTTGTGTATCCAGCCAAGGGAGGGGCAATTACCGGCGCGGGGACGTGCGAGGCAGGTACCGGGCAGGTACTAGGCGGCCCCCGATCCGACAGCGCCCTTCGTTTGCTACCCCTCGTCGCCGTGCCAATGCCCGCCTTTGTGTACTTGCTTACCCTACACGTCGTCGTGAAACAAAACACAGCCATTTGTGGCGTTGCACCAGTGCAATTCTAATGGCTTTTCGCCGAATAATTTTTAACAGATTTGATTTGGATATCGAATGCTTCATGACTGCTGTAGTTGCGTATTTTGACATGGCAGTTGATCCCAAACATACACATTCATGCAAGTACACATTACCGAGGTAGGGCAGGGACGGCGTAGGCAGTGGCACTTTTCCAGCACTGGGTGTATATTGTAGACACACATATATACCTGGATCTTCCAACACGACGAAAACGCAACCTTGTATTCTAGCCAGAGAACCCCGAGTAATTTTATATGCTGATGCCGTCCTGAAATCGCGCCACGTAGCTGTTCCCTGCCATGCTCATTCTCGTCAACTCAACGACGCAGCGTACGTCTCCCACAGCTCCCCGATCGTGGACCCAAACAGGTCCGGCCAGAACTTGTCCTCGTCGTACCTGTCCGCGTGCAGCTTCGCGTTGATCCGCCGCACCGTGCCCTCGCCGCACTGCCGCTCCAGGTACTCGAGAAAGTACCCCGTGGTCTCGTAGCCGGCGTCCCAGGCGCAGCCCTCGGCGCGCGGGCGCCAGTGCGGCGGCACCAGCCCGCACCGCAGCCGCACCCAGTCGGCGACGCCCTCGACCAAGCCCCGCCCGGGCAGCTCCCGCGGCCGTCGTGCTGGAAGCAGTGGACGAGCTCGTGGGTGACGACGCCGGCGAGCTCGTCGCGGATGCGCTCCGGCGGCTGGCCGTCGACGTGCCGCGTGGACAGGTGGATCTCCTTGTGGTCGCCGTCCAGCTCGCTGCCGGTGGTGTAGGCGACGCCGTCCATGTCGCGCAGGATGAGCGTGACGGAGCGCGTGGTCGGCAGCGGCAGCGGGCTCGCCGCGTGGCGGTAGAGGTGCCGCAGGACGGCGAGGGCGGCGTCGCGCACGCACTCGCCGAGGTTGACGGCGGCGAGGGCGCGCAGGGACCCGCGCGAGGACAGGTCCCGGATCTCGAGGCGCAGCTTGGGGAGGGCAAAGGTCTCGTGGCGGTGGGAGTCGGCGGCGGCGGGGGTGACGGGCGGCGGCCGCAGGTGCGCGGGGATGGCGGAGGATGTGGGCGGCGGCGCGGTCATGGTGAGGCTGGGATAAGGACGGCGGATGGGATGAGGACAGCGGATGTGGTTCGACGAGGCGCGACAAGGACAGAAGGACAGATGGACATGTAGTGGTGATGGAGGTGATGGAGTTGCGCCGTTTGTATGGTGGCGGTTGAATGCGTGCGCCAAGGTGGGTGGGGTGACGCTATTCGCTATCGGAGAGAGAGAAAAGGACCTGCGACGCGGGGTCTGGGGGCATTTGGTGACTCTTTACTCTTTAATATAAAAATGGTGGGTAAAATTCTTTCATTTTTCGTCTGCTTTCTATACAAGTCCCAAGACAAACGACGAGTCAATTGGTGAGTGTCGTTGCCATAACACCATCAAGGAAATGCTGGCTGCTGAATGCTGGTCACTACATGGAGGATACATCCTCTAACTGAGTCCCTGCCGTCTCCAAACTCGAAAATTTAGAGTTACATCTAGGACGAAAATTCACCGTCAATCTCGTGCCAATTCTCCAAAAACCCCTTGTAAAACAGCACCCCCAGTCCCGGGTCCAGCGCGCCCGTCGTCCCCCGCACCGAACGCTCCCTGAGCTGCACCATGCCGGCCTCCGCCGTGCGGCAGCCCGTCATGCTTGACCGCACCGCAACTACATCACCGCGCGTCTGGCATTGCTGTACCCTTGTGCCGACCCGCTCCGCCACACGCGCCAACACCGCCGCGTCCGGGTCGTGCTTGACGGCCACGCCCGAGTTGAGCCTCGGCGGGCAGCCCTCCGAGTCGTGGAAATCCAGACGGCTCGCGCGCGCGACCTCGCCGACTACCAGAAACGACCGCGCATACGTCCGGCTAAGCAGATCCGAGTTCTGTCCCGCGTCGTCTCCCGAAAGTGCTTCCACCAAGCGCTCAACAGTTGCCGGGAGGAGCGCGCCTCCAACCTCCTCGTCACCAGCGAGCCCGACCATACGCACGTACCCATCCGCGCGGCCGTCATCATGCGCCTCCGCCGCAAGCAAGCCCATCACGGCCGCCCACGAGCACATTCTTCCGTCCAGGCTGCCCGCGGTGATGAGCTCCCTGCGCAGGCCGAACGTCCTCGCCGGCTGGAAGTCGAACAGCTCGAGGTCCCAAGTTTCGATTTGCGCGTACGACACGCCCAGCTCGCCCGCGACCAGCTGCACCAGCTCCGGCGGCTGGTCGTGCACAAAGTCACCCGAGTTGCCGAGCGGTTGCTGCTGGGCGGCCGAGTAGGCGCTCGCGAGGCCGATGACGGCGGCGCACCCGGATGGCAGGAGCTTGGCGATCGGCCAGCCGAGACGGACTAGCCGCGTGGTCGTGGTGCCCGTGTCCGGGTCGCGCACGATAACGCGGCCGGCGATCCCCAGGTCGCGGTCTCGCCACCCCGCATCGAGGCCGTCGGCATGCGGCACGACGCCGAGCTGCAGGCATCCAGTCGCGTTAACCGGCTCGGCGCTCGTAGACTCTAGCTTCACCGTGTCGGCGCTGATGCGGCTGGCGATCATGGCCACGCCGTCACCGGGCTTGTAGGCGCGGCCGACCGAGAAGGCAACGACGGAGCCATCGTCGCGGGATATCCAGTACTTGCCGCCGGGGCTAATCCTGCCGGCCCATGGTTCCTGCGAGGGCAGCTGCTCCGTGGTCAGCGCCAAGGCTTGTATAACTAGGCAACGTCTGCTCACCTCTTGGAAGCCGGCGTTGCGAAGCCGGGACTTGCAGTAGTCAACGACATGGAAAGATGTAGGGTTCTCCGTCATAAAGTCGCAAAACGGCTGTGTAAATTGCTCGGCCGTGTACTCGCGGCGCTGCTGCCGCGCGGCCGTGGCTGCCGCTTCCGCTGCCGGCTGCCGGAGGGCAACTGCGGAAGAGAATGATGGCTCACAGCGAGTCATTTTGCTCAACTTGAGTCTTGGTCCATGCTTTGGAGGATTCTTGGAGATGACAGCCGTTGACAGCACCCAGGACTACGAGACAAATGAACACCTAGTATTGCGGGGTTTCCGAGGGACGATAAGCATCCTCCTCCATTCCGCTTGGTTGGGGGGAATTTTGGGATGTTATTTATCATCGTGGAAACGCCACGCCGGCCAGCCTGAGAGTTAGGCTGCTAGCTGAACTTGCCCGGTGGAAGCCGCACCTTCCTTTTCTGGAACAAATGGCTTGTTTCTTTGTAAAGGAATGATAGGATTGGAGACTGGCGTGGCTACCTAATACCTAATGATAGTTGAGGCTTTGTATGCTTGCGGCGCTTGCAGCCTTGGTAGCGTTTTCGACCTGCATTGTGTTTGGCTGGTACTGCGACTGTGTAGATAGAACGACACATGCTGGTGGTGGTGATTGCGTGCATTGATGGCCTTGTCTAGGGTAGGCGCGCACAAGGCATGAGGCATAAGATGAGGCATATGGTGTGAGGCTTCGTTGGCGGGTTGTCTTGGAGCACGTCCGGGAGGTCAAGATGCCATCTACAGTCTTTATAGGGAAAATAAATTCCGGTCAAAATTTGGGGATATCTACTCCATTGGTATAGACGACTATTGAATACTACCCAGCAAGTATCATTTAGTAGGTTTGTTGGCGATTAGCAAGTGTGGCGGGGAAACGTGGGGGTGGAGACTTGCCAATGATGGAGATTGATAATGTTGACGTATGTACGGATGTATAATAGATATTTGTGAAGCAAGTTCTGCTTGACTTGTGGAAGCACTTGGTCTTTCTATACATCCGTGTCAAATCTTGTCGCTGCATTCTTTTTTTTTTTTTTTTTTTTTTTTTTTTTTGGTGAGAGAATGACAAGCTGAGACGTGAGTTTATTTTGGGCTCACATGATACGCTCTGATGACGCTGTAGGGAGCCAAAACAGCCCCTACAGTGGGCGTAGTCGTGACAGCACCTGCGCACCAATTGCGGTGATGGGAGGACATGACCTCCTCCTAATCCAGGCATAAGAGGCGCTTCTAGAAACCTTGTTTGGATCTAGATGCATTTTGAAGGTGTTTTGTGAACTATTCTGAGCATGGCCGGAGACTACCTACTAGCCTGCCAAGTACATACGCCCACGCCAGCCGGGTGGAGGGCATGTCGATAGTCAAGAAACGATGAGGCATCGTCTTTAATTGCAAAGAAGGAATAATGCCAAAAAAAAAAATATGGGAAAAAATAAAGAAAGGAAGCACATTTTTTTCAATCCCATGCTAACCTCGAAGCGAATCCACAAGGCAGAGGGCAGAGGGCAGAGAGGCCGGGTGGTGGCGGCCTCTCTCCAGCCCCTCCAGGCCCTGCAGCCCTGGCTCGCACTGCCCTATAAGAGGTACCTGCGGTTTGTAGGTACCTACCACTAACTTAGTGCGTTACCTACCTAGGCCTTCAGTGGCGAATGACGAGGCGCTGCGCCGCGACAGGGCATACGCAATCCAGCATTCAAACCCTCCGTCCCTCCCAACACTTTTTCAATCCCGCAACGTCTGCCATGTGAAGCCGACGCAGGCTTCCTTGTCCTTTTCTCTTCGATTCCCTATTTCATCTCCATCTCGACCTGATAGAGTCATCTCCCGATTTTTTTCTGTTTCGTGTCCTCCTCCGTTTCAGTTCATCCCTAGACGCAAGTCCCTGCATCGTATCGTCACTTGCTTAGTACTTACAGAGAGAGCCCCCGCCTGCTCGCTCACGCCACCACCACCACCCCTCCTCTCATCACCAAACGCAAACGGCCGACGAGCCCATCAGAACAGAATCCCATCGTCGGATCCCTCCATCATGCCCGCCAACCACGTCCTCCTGGCCTCCGGCGCCGTCGTCGCCGTCTCCGCCGTCGTCGCCGCCGCCATCGCCATCTACGAGTCCCCCGAGCTGCGCCGCTACACCGACGACGTCCGCCGCCGCATCGCCGTCGCCCTCCAGGCCCTCGGCGACAACATCCAGCCCCCCGACCGCGAGCCCCTCTTCAACCGGCCCGAGGACGCCGACGGCTTCCTGCAGTCCCGCCGCGGCCCGGGCGCCGAGCCCGGCGTCGACGCCGACGACGCCACCCGCCGCAGCCAGCGCGAGGAGCTCATGTACTGGAACTCGGTCCGCCTACAGCGCCAGCTCGAGCAGGAGCTCACCAAGCACGCCGAGACCGAGGCCACCACCGCCGCCGCCGCCGCCGCTCCTGCGGCCATCGAGGGTCGTCCGCCAACAGGACTCAGGGGCACCTCGTTTGACGACTTCTTGAAGCCGGCGACCCACGGCGACGAGTCTGGTGCGTACGTCGTCAGCAGCAGCGGCGGCGGCGCGCGCACGACCGCACACGACAACGGTGCGGGCCTCCAGCAGCTCCGACACCGCGGCGACGGTGCTGCCGGCGCCCGCGGCTTCTCCGCCGCCGTAGCCTACTCCAACCCGTTCAGCGACGAGCACCACATCGACCCAGAGGAGTTTGCCAACATGGGCCTCGGCACCGGCCGGCTGGTGCCCGACAGCCCGAGCGACATCTACAGCGCCACCACGCGCGACGACTACGACGGCCAGACGGCCACGACGGCCACCATGGAGGCGGCCACGCCCGCGCTCATCGACTTTGACACCGCCGAGACGGTCGCCCCGCATCCCCCCGCCCCCGCCCCCGCCCCCGCCGACGTCCCGGAGGAGGCGTACGCTTCGATCCAGGCGTGGGCGCGCGACTCGGGCCTGTACTCGCCGATGCCCGTCACCCCCGGTGCGCCAATCTCCGAGGCCGAGGTGCTCAGCGACGGCGAGCTCACCCCGACCGACTCCGTGTCCGTCGTGGACGTCGAGACGCGCTCCTCCTCGCACGCGGGGGACGCCGGCAGGCCGTACGATGTTCTGAGCGAGACGGACGGCATGCTGACGCCGGCCAGCTGGTCCGAGGTGGGCAGCCAGGTCAGCGAGAGCGAGCACCCGCGCCCCCAGCACGTGTAGCGTCTTGGGTCTTGTGTTGTACGTTATTAAAAGGCTCTTTTACCATGTGTTTTTTATTCCTTGGTCTTTTGTTTCGAAAGCCTCTCTCGGCCGGCGTTGGTGGGGAATATTCATCGCAGCGATTCCGCTGCTCAGCAATCTCAGTCTCAATACAATACATCCATCGTTTCTACCACCACCTCGCACCACAAACTCGCTGCCCATCTCTCCTCCTGTCCACAATCTACTCACACAACCCCCCCCCCCCCCCCCCCCCCC